>QZLH01000084.1:130531-140652 GCA_003833135.1 Oehlia diaphana | reverse complement strand
ATGTTTATTTATTTGGTTTGTTTAACTTAAGCCCCCCTCCCCCCTTAATTTTTTCAAAAGGCCTGGACGTTAAACAAACAATTAATTTGGAACAGCCTAATGATCGACATATTACCTTTTTTTATGATCTTCATTTGACGGTTCGACCGGTTCGTTTCTTTCTTTCAATAATAATGTTATCTCAAGACGATTCTGAAAAATGTAAAGAATGTGGCGAAGCTTATCTGGTTGGATATTATATAAATGAATAGTATAAACCATGTAGTGGTTTTAAAAAAAATTTTGTAAATTGGACTAGTGGAAATGAAATGATCGATAATTTTATTCAAGAAATCCAATTGAAAATTAATAATTATATTAATATAATGTTTGAATGGATACATATTATCAGTTTGACGATATTAAAGAAATGGGAAATGATAGTTTTCTATAGCAATATGGAAGGATGGTCCATTATATTATGACGATATTGCAAGTGCAAGTAATATCAATATGTTCTTTATTATTTATATTACACCAGTTAAAAGT
The DNA here is from genome assembly GCA_003833135.1 of Oehlia diaphana. Classification (NCBI taxonomy): domain Eukaryota; kingdom Fungi; phylum Glomeromycota; class Glomeromycetes; order Glomerales; family Glomeraceae; genus Oehlia; species Oehlia diaphana. Next base: position 140,124 of record QZLH01000084.1, on the reverse strand, counting down.
TTTCTTTAACTTTTTTTAAATTTTTGTTCTGGACGCGCTTTTATTATATTACAAATCAGATGTTGTGTGGAACGTGTTTATAAAATCGAGTTACAATTGCCAATTACCTGAGAAAAATAGAATTTTCCATCATGTGTTCTTTCATGTAATAGCAACTATAAAAAATAAATGCACTTTGATTGGCCAAGTATCACATGATTGCCGATCATTTTGTCGTTCAATGGAAAAAATTCGGAATCGATAATATAACAACAATAGTTGATAGTAGGTGATTGATAAAACGATTACTTGTCAAAAATTTAACATAAAAAGATTTCAAATACTATAGTACTTAGTTCATGATCCAAAATGAATAGAATATATATATATATATATATTTAAAACAGTAACGCGTTTATTATTTATGAAATTAATCAGCAACTAAAGTTACATGATATCATAATATAAAATAACACCTAGAGTGAAGTAGACTCACAGCCTTACTTCCCTCTATAACTGAGTTTAATCTAAGTCTAAAAATTAAAATAACAAATAAATTGAAAACTATAAATTGTTTAGTCTAAAATCTATATTTTGTTTAAAATACGCCACTATTCTAAAAAATTTTTCTTCTATTTTCTTGATTTTTTTTCTATTTTTAATATTTTCCTATGTTTTTGCATCTTCTAAATTTTCGTAACGTTAAAACACTAAAATTTAAATAAATTTGTTATATAATCTTCAAGGTTATTATATCCTAAAGAAAAAGCAAAAAAAAAATAAAAATCAAAATATTAAGATGAAAATCCTTAAATCTACACTTTGACGGAGATGTATTCAAAAAATCAGGCGAGAATTCTTCTTAGTCCACGTGTATTCTTCAACCAAATCCAAGCGCAGCTCTTGAATTTATATCCTAATTTTGTTTAATTAAATTGGACAAATTTGTTTATTCGCTATCGGAATCTTCTCTTCGTCCTTGCGTTGTCACTACGCGTTTTTTGTTATTGTTAACTTTGTCTTCCTTTTGCGTACTCTCTTCGTTTACGTCGCTTTTATTGCAGTTGTCCTCTATCTTTTCCAATCGTTCGCTAAATTTGTTGTTAAGCTCGTCAAGTGCATCGTGTTCTTCTTTGCTTCTAGGTATTGTTGAAAGAGGACATGAAGGTGCATCTACGAATTTTTCGCCTTTTGACGTTGTGTGCGTTGGCACCTTGAATTTATTGATTCCTGTCTTCTTTTTATATACCCCATCTTTCCCTATAAAGTTCATCTTGACCTTTCATCTGTAGCCCTTGGCCTATACCTTCTTCCATTGTGGACCTATAAATTGCTTGTAATAAATCTTTTTCATTATTGAAATATATCAAGATATATTCAATTTGTTAATCATGATAATTTTAGAAAATGTCCACCGTACTTCTTGTTGTACTCTGTTACAAGGTCATAGTCACATTTCATTAATTCTTTTTCAGTTAATTTTTTATAAGCTTACCACTCGTATCTCCGTTTTATCTTTGTTGCATCTAATTTGCGTCAAACATTCTGAAGAAGTACTTTCGCTCGTTTTTTGTTAGAGCTATATTGGATCCTCCTTTAAGAAATATTTCTTCCATGAATAGAATATATTCAGTTATATGTTGAAAAATTTATTATAATAATAACTGAATTACTGTCATATATACCAAGAATTTTACTTTGGTAGTATTTTAATAGTATATTATAAATGGGTTAGCTTGTGAGACAAACTATGGTTTTTTTCCGTCTACCTGACAGTATTGACGATCTAACTTATCTATAATTTCGCTCTTTTTACGTTTCCTTTTCTAGATAGTCATAATTAGTATTTTAACCAATTACATTCCTTAGAGATTATGAGGAGAGTGAATTTTAAATGGAAATCATTAAAATAATAAATAAAGCGGTTTCAAAATTATTGAAATTGAGGAATATATTTATTTGCTCATATATGAATAGAATATGCAAAATATTGAAATAAATTTAAAAATGTAATTTTATGAATTTAAAATTTGACGAATTAAATGCAAAAACTGATGATAGAATTTTGTGCCTGAGATTGAGATTAATTATCATGGGTATGTAGTTCTTTCCTTTTATAGATAATTCCGGCCGGAATTTATTTTCTTTTTAGACGCTGACTGGAATTCTCATAATTCCGGCCCTGAAAAAATGCGTAGAGCTAACAGTAATTTATTTTTGGCTACACCTTACCTCTATATATATAGTTCGGGGTCCTCTCTTAATCTCTTATTATACTTCAACTATATATTGTATTTTACTTTTTTTTTTTTTAGTTAGTAACGCGTTTATTAATTAGAACCATATATAGATTACATAATTATACAAACACTTAGAAAATAATATGACTTTAAATCATACTACCCTCAATAACTAATCGATCTAGTCTAATGCAATCTACACTAAAAATAAATAGGAAAAAAAACAAACCCGTAAAAAAAAAAATTAAACTCAAATGGACCTAACTAAAAACAATATCTACTCGTACATGTTTTGCAAGGAAAATTTATGAAATAAAACTGAAACATATGCTGAAAATTCAGATGACCCACTTCCCAGCAACAAATATCCCAACTTTTTACCTCCATCAAATTCGCCCTACAAAATAGAAAAGTTAGTACTATCTATTATTAAATTAAATCATCTTGCATCTTTTTTAATTTTTTATCGGTAAATTTTAACATTATATCACGTGACTTCGATATTTAAGACGCAAGAGACTATCTATTTACTCCTTCCTCTCCTCTATTTATTCTGTTTCCTCACTTTCTTTGTAACTTCTTCCTTCTTCGATTCTATCGGCGGTGGCGACTCCAAAATCGGTCGTTTCTCCCCAATTTCTTTTTCGTCTGTCTTTCGATTTTCGTCCTTTAGTCTTTTTGTGAAATTATCATTAAACGTAGTGTATTCGCGCAATATTTCGTTTGTTCCGCTATGCTGATGACTCACTGACTCACCATCAAGAAATTGTTCGTCTCCAATGCTCATTTTTTCAATTGCAAAGGCGCTACATCTTCCAAACTTTGTTCTTTCTTTACCTCTTGTAAAGCTTCTCGATTAATTTCGTCTCATTCCATCTCCGTGGATATATTCGAGATGATGTCTTCTAATTCCTCTAATTTCTCTCGCACCTCATTCAACTTCTGTTTTTCAGACGCGAGCGTACTCAATTTTTTTGTTCGCTCTATAATCCTTTATAATCTCAACAATATACTTTTAATACTAATATATATACTAGATAACTATCCAGTCAATATATTGTTCATTTTTGAATCATCCAACCCGGCCACTAGTTCATTTAATTCATTTAATTGTAAATCTGAAACTACATAAATATAAATGTAAAATTAATACTAAGAACGGATATAAAATAATAATTCAATTACGATAAAACTTAAATATCTTTACATATTGAATTTTCAATTTGAGTTCCTGAAGAGTTTTTTGGCTCACAATAAAGACTATTATATTTCATCGGTCGACTAATATAGACCGCTTTAGGATGAAGTATTGTTTCAGTAGAAGAAAGTTCACTTTCATCTTTAACTGTTTCAATAAATTCCTTGGACATTTCTACATCTTTACAAACTGATTTTCTCTTAGAATGTAAAACTTTTTCGTGATCACTATGGAATCGCCAGTTTCTAATCACTTTGAGGATCTCTTTTGACGAAGGTCTTTCGTCCGGATTTGCACTAAGACATCGATTTACTAAATCAATGTAACATTTTGGTGTTCCTTTAGCTACTGTTGGTCTCAAACCATCGCATATTGCTATCGCAAGATTTTCATCATGTGGTATATTTCCGTGAGGTGGCTTTCCAGTTGATACTTCTATCATAATAATACCAAAACTATAAATATCACTTTTAAAACTATATGGTTTTCCATTTAATATTTCAGGTGCTACATAAGGAAGAACTCCGCATATAGATGTAGAATTAGAAGAATCTGAATTATTAAATAATTGTGCGAGTCCTAAATCAGTAATTTTTGTTTCAATTTGTCCGTTATAATAGAACTGAAGTACATTTCCACTATGTAAATCCTTATGAATATAATTTCTATCATGAATAAATTCAAGTTCCACTATTATATTAACCAAGATATCTAATTTATCCTCCCATTTTAAAGTAGAATAATTTTCTTTAAGATAATCTCTTAAATTTCCATAATTTGCATATTCTAAAACCATCATAAATTCTTTTGTATCCGGATCTTTTGTTATACCATAAAGTTGCGTAATATGAAAATTAGCAAAATTACATTCATCATGTATTCTTATCTAAATAAAAAAAAAATCGTTCATTATAATAATTAAAATTATTTGACAATTAATTAAAATAATAATAATAATAATAATACATTACTTCATTGATAAAAGCTCTAATATCTGGATTTTTAAGTTTTTTAAATGCAACTTCAATAGAACCAGTACGAGCCTTTTTTTTATCATATTTTGGTGGACCTTCCAACCACGTAGCGGAATAAATTTTTGAAAACCCTCCTTCTCCAATAAGTTTAATATTATCAAACTTATTATAAGGTATCCACTCTAAATTATCATAACAATGTAATGTTTGTTTTTGTCTTTCAAGAATAAAGTTATCCATTTTAACATTCCCAGTTGTTTTTCCTTCCTTTATAAATCGACCAGGGTCACATCTATTACACCACGCATATCCGGTATTTAGTCTTTTACAATCAGGACATACGCCACAATTTATTATATATTCTCTCAAATTTCTTGATAAAATAACTTTTAGCTTATCCTTCGTTTTAAGAAAATTGAGAAAATTAGTTAACCCATACATATCAAAATGGTCAAAGAAATGGTTTTTTTTAAACGAAAATTAAAAACTTTAGGAAAAATACAGTACACTCTTTCTATAGCGAATCTTATATTACATATAAAAATTATAATTTGTACTAAAAAAAAAAAAAATCCTTATAATTTAAAGTTCATTAAAAAAAAATCTTCAGGGTTGTAACCTTATTACGTACTTTTCATATGATCACCACATGGTTACATCATCTGAATGAGATCATTTGACAATTTTGTGTCATTTTTTCATTTAAAATATTTGGTCAAATCTTAACAAATTTAGGTAGGCCAGAATTATGGATAAAAACAAATTAAGAAAAATTGATGTTCACTATTTTTAATGTATTACTAATTTTATTAATAAAAATTTAAAAATGTCATTATTACAATGTTGTATTACTTATTTTATTAAAAATACATCTTTTTCTCCAGGAAAATTAAAATAAATTAAATTAACTATTTAAATATTAAATAATCTATATATAGTGTAATTATAACGAAAGATGCGAAAGTTTCGAGAGGAGTACAATACGAATGATGAATAAGTTTCTTTCGTTTTCGGCTCTTCGGCACTAGTCACTTCGTTCTGGTCTAACTCTCCTTGAAAGTTTTCCTTGAAAGTTTTCCTCTAAATAAACTTTTGAATTTATAGGTTCTATCATCCGTCTGATGAATATGAACTTGATATACTGATCAATAAAATAGACATTAAAATTAGTATATAATAATTTTTGCAAAAAAAAAATACGTACATACTGTACATAAAAAAATTTACTTACATTGTGGATTAAGAAAAGTCTCCCAACTAAATTAATTAATTTATTATTAAAAAGGAATAAATTTATTATTAAAAAAAAAGGTAGTTTTTACTTACTGATAAGAAATTTGTTCTGGTGTAAATCGCGACATTTCACAACTAATCATTTCAAAACAATCACTAGGATGTCCCCACATCTTCATATAATATCTGATACGTTTATTACTCTGCAAGAAAAAAAATTATTTCGTTAATAATGAATTATTTCTTTCCAAAAATAACGATAATGACAACATACTTCATCATCAAATAATGGCATTTTTTTAACAATAGATTACTGTACACAAGGAAATAACATGCAATCTTTAGAAAATTGATCGGAATAAAAAAAAAAAAAAGCAAAATTTTTTTAAAAAAAAATGAAAAAAAAAATGGGAAAAAATGAGAAAACATGGTTTAAATAAATAAACATTTACATCCGAATTTAGTTATTTAATTTAATTAGTTTGTTTCAAGAGAATTCCAAGTTCTGAATATGCCATTTTTGTTAAACGACACAAAGAAATTTTTACAATTTAAAAATTCTAAATTTTATTTCGATTATCCTAGTTTGGATATGTAATGACGTTTTTTCATTTTTGGCAATAATACTAAAGCAATAAGGTTAATCAGAGGATCAGAGGACCCCGAAGGTAAGGTGCATTATTGCGTCGCCATTTCATAAAGAAATTTTACAGGTTAGATATTGATTTGCGTACAATTTTAGCATAGTCAGATTATTAAAATGCGTGTTTTAACAGGCTTTTTTTTTAAATAGGGGGTATATTGAATTATTAGGAACAAAAAGATGATTATTTTTGGCCAGAAGGATGAAATTGAAAATGATAATATTTTAATAATGTACATTTTTTACTAATAAAATTTTACAAAGTTCAAATTACTATAATATTTAATTTATTATGGGTGATCAATAAAACAATGGAACAATGGGCAAATGGGCACATAACATCATGATCAGATTAATTTGCGCGTACTAAACTTGTATTAATTAAAAATTTGAAAGTCACCTAAGTCACCTTACATCTGTCGATATCTCTAATAAGCTAAAAATCATGTAGATCGCTTCCATTTGTGGATAATGCTGGCCAGAATTACATAGTGCCGGCCCTGAAGAAATACGTAGAGTTAATAGTAATGTGTGCCGATTTCCCTATATGGGTCCTATCATTCATTCATTACATTTTGAAAATCTTTCCCCCATGTCTATGATCATCTTTAAAAAATAATTAAAAAATGATTACAAATTTGGAAATTTACAAAAAATGATGAAAGACAATAATTTTGAAGATCAATTGCGTAACTCTAAGTGAAATATGAGTGACGAGAACAATATTATTTTATTTCATTACAATAAAAAAGACGACCCCTTTTTTTACCCATCATTACCCATCATTAATTAAGAATACTGGCGAATGCTCCTTTTTTGATTGGTTATAAATTTAATGCATATTGTAATCATACAGTATAACGTAATATAAAAAAAAATTATAATTAAATTGGCGGTGATTGGTACTATCATTTTAAAATGATTTGAAAAGTCTTCGCTCCCATTTAAATCCTTGCATTTGAATGTTAATCGATCCCAATCCAATATCATTGGTGTTATTGTAAAAAAAAAACAAGGGATTTTGTATCACAAATAATACATATGATAGTAAAGAACGTTTTAATACTTATTATCAGGGTTTATAATATTAATGCATTCAAGATTAAAATGCTTGCAATAAAACTTCTCAAAATTAAAATCAAAGTATAAGTATAATCTGACATTTAAAAATTAATTTTATGTTTCATGATTGGCTGGATTAGTGTGTTAATGTTTCGGTTCGGTCTGAATATAAAGTTGAACTGGAGCGTACTGAATCGACTTGAAAATACCGTGCAAGTCAAACCAAAGCCAAACCTATTCGGACCTACAAATCAATAACAACTTTATTATTACATATTACATTGTTATTTTGTTATTAATTTTATATATTATTAAATGCATTATTATTATAACGTGCGTGAAAATTCCTAATCAATAATACCTACAATCCTGAGTCCAACAATTTTTTTTTGCATCTAAATCACTGTTAAGGGCAAAGGTTGATTCATATTGGACAGAGATCTTCCGACAAACTTCAAAATTATATTTAATCTTAAGTGTAGTATTCACTCTTATAATTAAACGCAACAAGCAATATAATTAATATAGAGATTACGGTACATTTCACCGATAGAAATTCGCTTGATAACATATATTTTTACTTACCGTAAAATTTGTATCCGATAATTTTCCTCCGAGTTGTCGGTTTGAATTTTGATGGCGAATCATCCACAGTAATAGGCATATAAAATTAACTGCATTTACCGTACAGTCAAACTCTGATATACTGTATGTCGAGGCTCGGGATCCATATCATGAAAATCTTTGAAAAATATCATTATAACGACAGTTATAAATTCTCTCATATATAATATAGTAGTAGTAGGAAGGTAAAATTTTATTATTATAGATCGGTATCATCAGGAAATTTTTTTAGGGGATAAATATCGATAATTATCACTTTATGAAATTGAGGAAATTCGTGCAAACTATCCTTAATATATACTGCTTATTTTATATAATATCTACTTTTAACGATAATTATAATTAATTATCTTTCAGCCCAATAGGAACATGCAGTTCATAGACCGATATTTTTATTAGGCATAACAATAACACATGATTGGTATAATAAAGTGGAGTAAAAAAAATATGACGTAAATGAATATTTTGTAGGAAAAGTTTAAATAAAGCTTATAAAGTGGATTAAAAATACATAAAAATGAAATTTATATAAAATTAAATAAACTTATTTATGATTTTATTAATTAATGCTTGATCAAAAACGTCAGAACGATAACACACTTATTGGATGTGGGGCTATATCGGTCCTGTGACCGATATAGCTATTCCCCCATCCAATAACTATTTATTATCGCAAACTATCATGATGATTAATTATAAATTGTCTGCATTTAAACATATAATTGACTTATTTAGTGATAAAATGTGATAAATTTCGATAAAGTGATAATTATCGATATTTATCTCCTAAAAATCCTAATATTTTCAAAAAAAAAAAAAAATTAAAATATGATTGACAAGATCTTAGACTAGAATTGAACTAGCCAAAGCATAGATACGCTCTCCACCAGGATAAGATTTAAAAAAAAACATCTGTTTGCTTAATCTTTTAAATACACAGGAGAAAGAAAAGAAACAGAAAAAGAAGAGAAACACCTTAAAATATGGAAGAACCTAACCAGAGCTATGACCTCAAACACCAATCGGCAAACTCGGAGGGATGCTATGGCTGACCAGCCGGGAGACAGGAGCATATGCTATGGGTTTATCACGTTTCCAATAAACCAAGGTCGTCTACAGTCACATTATGTATATTGTACTATACATATGGTCTAGAAAGTTCAACCATCTTCATTACACTGGTGACTAGATGTAAAACCTAGACATCACCAGAAATAATGGGCGTTTTTACTAATAAAACTGCAAAACAAACTCTTTTTGTACGAGAGAGATACCTCGGTATGTGTGATACCAAATGTAAAACCTAGACATTGTCAGGAATATGGGCGTCAAGATCTTAAACTAGAATCGAACTAGCCAAAGCATAGATATGCTCTCCAACAGGATAAGATTTAAAAAAACATCTGTTTGCTTAATCTTTTAAACACGTAGGAGAAAGAAAAGAAACAGAAAAAGAAGAGAAACACCTTAAAATATGGAAGAACCTAACCAGAGCTATGACCTCAAACACCAATCGGCAAACTCAGAGGGATGCTATGGCTGACCAGCCGGGAGACAGGGGCATATGCTATGGGTTTATCACGTTTCCAATAAACCAAGGTCGTCTACAGTCACGTTATGTATATTGTACTATACATATG
>QZLH01000084.1:90628-128559 GCA_003833135.1 Oehlia diaphana | reverse complement strand
GACTAGAATCGAACTAGCCAAAGCATAGATATGCTCTCCACCGGGATAAGATTTAAAAAAAAAACGATATATTATAATAAAAAAAAGAGGGAGAGATTATAAAAAAAAAACGAGGGAGCTATTATTAAAAAAAAAGAGAGAGATATGTTATAAAAAAAAACGAGAGAGTTAAAAAAACGACGAAAAAAAATGAGGGAGATATTATTAAAAAAAACGAGAGTTATAAATAAGATGAAAAAAAAACGAGGGAGATATTATTAAAAAAAAACGAGAGATATATGTTATAAAAAAAAAGAGAGTTAAAAAAAAAGACGAAAAAAAACGAGGGAGATGTTATTAAAAAAAAACGAGAGATTATAAAAAAAGACGAAAAAAAAATGAGAGAGAGTTATGAAAAAAAATTCCAAAATGTTGTTTATTTATAGAAAAAAATAATCAGTGAGTATACACAAAATTACGTAACTATTACAAAAAGTTATTCAAAATATGAGTAACTCAGAGATGTATCGCGATATCAGTTGCGACTCTGTGACATCATGATTAATCAAGCTTAACACTTTTAAACGGAGATGTCCTCAATAAATAATTATAGGAGTAAAATCAGTACAGTCTAATCTCAATATACCGATATTCGAAAAACTTGATATACGATAAAGTTTTATTTTCCCACTATTTGTGAGGACATATAAATATCGGTATAACTTGTATAACTTTGATATATAAAAATTTCATATCCCGACATTGCTGTATAAACTTTATTCCAACCACTAATAATCGAAGTGTGTCTAATTTTTTTTTTTTGTACTTCGTAAAAATTGTGAACTAGTGATAAATCTCGAATGGTAAGTTTCGCGCGAAACTTTTTTTTATTTATTTTTTTTATAAGAAACGTTATTCATTTCTCTCTTTTTGTAGGTCCATTCAAAATGGTAAATTTCGAAATTTTTCGAAATGGTAAGTTTGTGAAACTTTGAATTTTTTTTTTATTTTTTTTTTAAGAAGCGCTATCTAACGTTTCTTCTATTTTTTGTAGGTTTCATTAAGCTCGGGCATTAAGTTTCGGTAAGTTTTTTAATAGAAACATTTTTAACATTTTGTTATTTTTTTTGTAGGTATCGTTTATAAGCGTTAGAGTTTTAAACGGGTAAGTTTCGTTACGAAACTCCCCTTTTTTTTTGTTTTTTAAATTAAACGTTTACTTATGTTTCTTTTCTTTTATAATTTTTTTGTAGGTCCCAGAGGGTATCGATCAGGGGGCACTTGAGATTAGAAACAGTATTTTTTTTTTAATGTAAACGTTTATTAACGTTTTATTCTTCTATTTTGTAGGCTCCATGATTTTAGGGTTCGGATACTAGAGATGAGTGAGTTTCATTGCGAAACTTACGTTTTTTATTTAATTATTTAACTTTTTTTTTTTTTTTTTTTTTTTTTTTTTTTTTTTTTTTTTTTTTTTTTTTTTTTTTTTTTTTGTAGGCTTCAGATGTTTGAGTTCGGAAGACGTAACTTAAACTAATTTTTTTTTATTTCATTAGGAATTGTTTAATTTCTCTTAGTTTTCAGGATTATGGAGTTTCGGAAATGGAAAAACATCTTTTAGAGTAATTAATTTTAGTATAGACTTAAATAATGTATTTATTATCATAATTATTATTGAATAAAACAACTAAATTAATCTAACGATATTTATACAAATGAATAATTTAACGTTATCTAACAATGAAGTAACATAATTACATAACACTATTTAACAATAAAATTTAACGATTTTTAACTATTAGATAATTATAATTATTGTCAATTTAACCACATCGACGAGTCCGATATATCACGTGAGATTTTCATCGATAATATATCCCCTTTAAAAAATTTCCCGATCGAATATCGGTACATCTGTAATATTTTGAAAATTAAAAATTCAATGTTCTTGATTCAAAATGTACATAATAAATAAACCATTTTATAGTTTTATATCACTTTGGTGAAATATTTTATAAATAAAAATTAGTCATTTTTATCAATAATCTAGATATCACTCTAAGGATAAATGAGATATAATAAATTGAGAGCTTTTTTTTTTTTTGTGTCGTAAACTTGCTTTTAATTTATTGTAATTTTAATTTACATATTATTATAGATATAATTTCTATAAAAATTAGCTTAAAAATTAAATAATAAAATTAATAAAAAAAAAAATATGCATTTTTTGCGTAGGTTATAAATAATACCATGCAAAAAATAAAAATATTATAAATCGAATAAAATAGGAACGAGTTATATAAAATACATCATACATGGAAATATACGAATTACGAATATTAAATGATTTAGATTTCTTTTAAATCAAAAACTTTAAAATAAATTTCGATAACGACGGAAAATATATTGGAAGGTGGTTAGTAGTATGTATATAAGGGATTTTTAAAAATATTATTAAAAAATAAATAAAATAATTTGTCTAACAAATTTGAAATAAGAGAATGAATAGTTTTGAGAAAATATGAAAATTAGAAACATATCGATATATAATCGATTCAAAATATTAGATTGAAAATGGATTACGATAGATTAAAGAGTTAGTGAAAATAAAATATAGTGTATATTTGATATTACTAACCACTCTTTCATCGTTAATTTGGATTTTTTTGAATAAAAAATAAGGAAGGGGAAAAAAGAGTGATAATTTATATAATAAATTGAAATCAAATAATAATAATAAATAATAAGCGGTTTAGGGTGATTAGAATTGGGAAATTAGGAAAAGATAGTAGATAGAGTAGATAAAAGGAATGGCTTAAATAAAATAAATAAAATAGGAATAATAATTGTATGATAAAAACATAATAATATCAAACAATCGGTTTCATCTCGTCCGGAAACCGATTAGTAGTTTGAGTATCAATTGTATCAACTGGGATAGGTTTGAGAGAATTAACATAAAAATTTATGATTTTTTGCCCTGTAATAAAAAAATGATTAATATAAAGCACTTTTACGAAACAAAAATAGGTAACATTATCATTAAATCATATATTTACATTTCTCAAACTTATCCGATAATTTATTGGATAACTTCCATTTCCTGTAACTATATTTCTACAAATATAACAGTAAAAATTAATAAAGATTACAAAATAAAATATCATTTTAATAGTAATTAATTTACCATTACCATGGGAATCGACATTTTATGATAGTTTAGCAACAGTAATAGAGTTTGTAAATAAAGGATAAGAAAGTTTGCTTCTCAAGGGAAGCAACTGAAGTTAATTCCTCTCCCTTTATATAAGAATAACTGCATCATTTTACTATAAATAAAGAACTATTTATTATATTAGAAAATAATCAATAATTAGAATAAAGTCCAACACGCTAGCCTATTTTGATTGTTTTTAATTTCAGTTCTTCCTTTTTATTTATTTTTTTTTGATTGTAGAATTATAAAACCGTTATGTTAATTAATTTACTTTGCTATGGTTGACAAAATTCTTTCTTGTACACGTTTTTAATTTACCAAGAAATTATGTCGGCCGTTAGTACATTCCAATAACGTTATTATTATCAATAATAAAGAATAAAGTTAATTGCTTTATGTGGTTTTGATTTGATTATTTTAACAGTAAATTAGCTAAATTAAAGATATATACATACTGTATAAACTAAATATTATATTTGTCCAATATTTCTAAATCATGAGAATCAATTTTATACATTTTATACGCTAAACATGATTTATTTTTCCGGAAATTTTCTCTTTCTATTGCAAAGGGCCCATATGCCTTCATTTAAGAACAGTCTGGCTGTTTTTCGTAATTTATAAATATTTTATAAAACAGAAAAAGTAAGAAAGAAATAGGGAATAATCAACTTTATGATCAACATGATTGTGATGAAATGATGATCCAAAAAAATTTCCCCAAATCTTTGAATGATCAACAACTCGCTTTGTTACTTGCATGCAGTTTTATTTGATTTGCTTTGTTAAATTCAGCTTATAACCGGAGTTTCTAAAAAAAAAAAGAAACTCCTTCTAGAAAATTAAATATTCTAGAAATGTTCTGGAATAAAATTAGTTAAAAAGCCGGGGGGTTTTTCTCTTTCCTGTTATATTCAAACTACCGTCACGTATTACTAAAAAGAATATAGTACGGAATTTCTTTCATGGGTATCCATTTAAGTTTATTAAAATTTTCTTTATTAAATTTAATTACAATATATCATTTGATTATTTACTAAAAAAATACTGCGCATGATATATGCATCTATTGTATTTAATATTTTTTAAAAAGTTTGTAAAAAAAAAAAAAAAAATGTAAAAAAATTAAGGTAACAGAAATATATATCAGCTTTTTAACGTTATAAAATTCGAATACCTATTGCCTAACAAATGATTCATCGATGAGGCGACTTATGGACTGACTAAAAGATTTAGTATATCAAATATACTGTATGTTTCTTTAACGCTACATGGTACATTCAACAAACTTAGAAAATAGATAAAAAGAGTGACCGGAAAATGCCTATATGACGTTTATACAACGATTTTCATTTTTTTCATATAATTTCTCATCATAAAAAGAACTAGGTTATAAAATATACACATATACCACATAATAAGAAAGAATTTTTATCATTTTAATAAATATTATTATTTTTTACTTTAAATATAATAAACTCTTTATTGAATCACAAAAAAAAATTAAACGTTTGGTTAAAAAATCGATTCAGTAAGGAGAGAAAAGAGAAAAGAGAAATGATGTAAAAAGTTAAGGTAGTAGGATAAAGAAATTATGTTGAAATGTAACGAAGAACTACATAATAATTTAGTAAAAGCAGTAGAGAAATAAAAAGAACATAATCAAAGTATTGGTTTACTCTCATCTGGAAAAGAATACACTATACTAGTAATATTCCTCATACAGTATAAACATTCACTTTCATCTGCTGGAATGATATTAATGATATTCCACTCATATAGATATTCACTTCCATCTAAAATATTATTAAACCTCTCATTTAGACATTCAGGGATAGCAAGACTAGTAGTTGAAATATTATAAATATTATACGTAAATTGATGTTTTGTTTTGTAAAGGGAATAATGATAAACAATTTTGAGAAACTGCCAAACTGTAAAAGATGTAAATAATTTAATCATAATTTTTTTTTTTTTTTTATGAAAATCAAAACTAAGTAAAACTACTGTATATTTACTTTCATCCCATTTTTTACTGGACACGTTGAGCATTCTCTTTATTCCGGAACTACTCTGTAAAAAATAAACTTAAAATAAATGAGAAACAATAAAATTAAAATTTTAATAAATAATCTGACATAATTTACCACAGTACGTAATTTCTTCAACATTTTTATGAGAGAGAAAAATTGATCGTAAGATTTTAGAAATTGATTACATAACTTTCCGGAAACAGCGTTACTTATATATTAAATTGCCTCATAATACTATAAATAAAAGAATAAATTATATTACGTTTCCTTTAGGAAAAAAAAATAAACAAAGCCCGATACCTCTTTTGATTGTGTTTTGAACTTTGATTTCTTCCACTTTGATTACATGCTTTGATCTCGGTAAATATCTACCGTTAACCGTTTTATGACAGTTTGATAACTTTGATTGATTTTTGAGTGACTTTATTTATTATGATTAACGAAATTCTTTTTTGTACATGTTTTTACTAACTAGGTTACCAAAGTCCGTCCTAAACTTATTCAAGAAATTATATCAGCCGGTACATTTCTATGTATGGTTTTTATTTGATTATTTTAGCGGTAAAAATTGTATAACAGGTGGAAAAAAAAAATCAAAATTGGATGTTATATAAGAACTAAGAGCGTGTGTTATGCATGAATTTTTTTCCGGTAGTTTTTTCCCTTTATATTGCATAGAACTTATTATTTCTTATTTAGAAGTGTTATGTTCCGTATCTAATTTACAATATTTAAGCTTCTCTTATTTTTCGTTTCTTAATTGCCATCTTGCCTTACATAAAATTTAGGTTATTTTTTTAACGGAAAAGAAAAAGAGTCTGTGATTTGCATGATTGATAAAATTAATGATTAAATGATTGTCGCTCTTACATCATGCAGTCCATATTCATTTGATCAACTCCGTTATCGCATTGTTCATTAAGTTAAATAAAGATGTCCATTTAAAATCGAAATTTCTTAACGTTATCCTATGACAATTGAAGCTAGTTAAAATGGGAATTTCGTCTGGAAAAAAGATAAATATTCTAGAAAATGTTGACGGATAGAGATAAATGGAATATGCATCGGACATTTTTGATAATATTTAAGCGATAACTGAAAGCCCTCTTTTTTTTCTGTCACTTTGTACTATTTATTTTCGGTAAGAAATTTTCATTCATCCTAAGCATAATAACACGAATCATTCATTTTAATTTTTCTGTTTTTGATTGTACGTAGTAATAATTTATTATAACATGACTTAGTTATTCAATGAAATAGATTTATTACATGATCATGGAATAATCCATGATAGTGTCAAGCCAGAGTTACGTAGACTGTAAATCATATTTATATACTGTACATCTATTGTATTTATAATATTAAATTTAATGTTTTAACAAATAATTTTGTAAGGTAGATGATGATGATCTTATTCTTAAAAAATCTTTTTAAATTTATTTCATTGTGACCTTATCTTTTATCATATCTTTTACGATTACGTTATTATAATTAACGTCATACAAAAATGTTGACGGAGTTTAAATTTTTATTTAATTGCCTCAAATCCCTTAATAATAATATCCAGTCTATTAGTTATTAACTTATTATACAGGGAGAGAAACTGGCATTTAATAGAATAATTTATAGGTCATTATAGGTCAGTTAGAGAATTGAAATAATACTTAATGATAAAATGTGTAAATTATAAAGTATTTACAAAATTTGTCTGAAAAGAAAAAACTTTACGAATATTATAGTATTAAAACATTCATTTTATGGACTATTTTTTGTTATAAAAGGCCACTACACATTCGATTATCGATTTCACGTGACAAATACGTTAACGTAAGGTTAAATTCTCAGATAGGTAAGGTCCTAACGATGCTAAGTATGGGTAAAAAAAAATTTCCGATTAAGGTAAGGTCATAGGTCATCACATTCCATTTTCATCTAAATTATTAAGGTCCTTTCTTTTAAAAAAAATTTAAAAAATTTTATCCAAGAAATTATGGCGTCCGTTATTATATTCTATTCGAAAAGTTTTTTAATGCATGAATATTATGAATATTTTATTTCAAAATAAATTAATAAATAAATAAATCTACTCCATATAAAAATATTCAATAGTCTTATTTAAAATATTTTTAATGTTTTTTTTTTCAATTAAAAAGTCTCAATTGCCTTATTATTATAATAACCAAATCTTTATAAATATAATTTCTACCATGAATAAAATGGTTATATTAAGTAAATTTTCAAATTCGCTTATTTTAAAATCATCATAAATTCTTCTGTATCCCTATAAAAAGAATTCTGGAAAAAACTCCGGTAAATGATCATTTTTCTTAGTTTTATTCCGAAGAAACTCAGGCACGTGATTTTTTATAGGTAACCGAACCACCCTAGCGTCGCCTCCAAAAAATGGTAGCCGGATCTAATTTGCAGGGTTACATATATTATTGAGAGGTGATAAATAATACGTGACATTTAGTACTTTACGTATAAAAAATTTTCTCTGTCCTCAGAATAATTATAAAATTATAGAAACGTTAGGGAGTGACATTATGTGACGAATTCCTACCCTAATCCCCTTACCTTAATCCCAACCCTAATCCTAACCCTAACACTAAAGAACCGGCAAAACAATCCGGCTACCATTTTTTGGAGGCTGACGCTAGGTATCCGGATCTTTTATCATACCATAAAGTTGCGTAATACGAAAATTTACATACAGTATTTACAGTTGAACATTACAAAATTCATAAGGTATTCACTCTAAATTATCGCAATAATGTAACGTTTGTTTTTGTCTTTCACAGATAATTTTATCTATTTCGGAATTACCTCTTTTTCCTTCTTCCATAAATCGACCATGATCAAATTTCTTATATAATGCATACTATCCGGTATTCGTCTCCTTTCAATCAGATCATATGCCAAAGTTTTCAATTTTTTCTCTCAAATCCTTAGAAAAAACCTTTTTTATTTTATCCTTTTTAAGATCGTTCATTATAATATAATTTGGTTAAAATTTTATAATTTTGACACAGAACAATAAAAGATACGCCAAAGGAGGAAAACTTTATGAAGTTATTTAAATCGGAGTTTATTTCCGTTGATTTGACTAAATATATATATTTGTAATACAAACGTGTTTACATATAGATTTGATTGTGTAATTTGATTGTAATAATTCCTGATAGAATTCATTCATTTCGTATTATGTTACACAAATTAAATTTATTATTGGTAGCTCAACAAACTATTTTTTTTTTTAAAAAAAAAACAAATAAATAATTTTTAAAAATACGAAACGTTTTTTTATTTCAATTTAACGAAAAAAAAACATAAAATAATTTTTTAAAATAATAAAAATAAATTCTTTTTTTTAAAAATAAATAAAACAAATAAAATAAATTCTTTTTTTGATATTTACAAAAATTCATTAATCATATAAAATATATAAGTTAGCTAACTGGGGTGAGTATTGGAAAAAGGGACCAAATTGTAAAAAAAAAATCTTTTTTAAACAATGAATGTTCTGAATCAAATGTTCAAATTTGCATTGATTGTCACTATGATAAAAATTTATTTTTTCATTGATTTGGCCCTTTGCTAGCACTTACCCATTACTAAATTACTAAGAACCCTAAGATCACGGTTCGTGTAATGGCAAAAACGTGAATCAGCAATAGATGCAGTATAATAATTTTGGTTACTGGTGATAGGAAAGTTGTATATAGGAATATAAACAATATACTTTTGTCCTTCTTGTTTCTTTTCTTCAATTTTATATTTTCCTGTAGATTTTCTTTTCAAGTTCCAAAAATTTGTTGTTGATTTAATTTTGGGACAGTATACTAATCAAAGAAGCAATACAGATTATTAAATTGATATTCAATTATCATTTTTTTTTTCCTGAAATGTAATAATAATTTACTTACGTTGTGGATCGAGATGATTCTTCCAACTGAATTAATAAATTTATTAAAAAAAGATCAAATTTTTTTTAAAAACAAATATTATTTATTATATTAAACTTACTGGTGTGAAATTTGTTTTGGCGTAAATTGCGGCATTAATTCACTAATTCTTACAAACCGATCGTCAAGATGTCCCCACATCTTCATATGGTGTCTGATACGCTTATTGTCCTATAAAGAAAAAAAAACATCTTAAAAAAAAATTCATTATTTTAAAATTAAAGAAAAAAGTAATAACGTACTTCATCATTAAATCGCGGCATTTTTATTATATTATTTAGAAAAAGGAATTAAACCAGTCAGTGGGAAGCAAAGCGAATGGTTTTGTTTATGATGTATGTAAAATTTCTATTCAAAATATTTATTCTTGAACTTTTTTTTTCGTTTAGCCGTTTAATTACAACGTCATTAATTTAAAAGATTAATAGTCAAGGGCTTTTGTATCTTTTTTTCTTCTTTATTACATTGAAAATAAAATTTGAAACAAGTTTTATTTATACTTTCTAGTAGTAATGTGCATTGGAAGCATCCAATGACTTTTTATTGGAATCCAATGCACATCACTGCCTTTTAGTAACTAGTTGTCTTTCATTATATTAACATATTTGATTGTACTGTGGACAGATCGGCAAAATTTCGCAGATTCAACCCCCTTTTTTTTGTAAATCACTTTGTTAAAAAATTTTTCTTGTAAGAACTGGTTATTAGTGCGACAACTCATGAACTATTTTATTTACATGTTCAATATTGTATGTTAGCCAGAGACTGCCAGAAAGGGTCTATTTCATGTGTTTGTTCATTTGTTTAAAAATTACTTTATTTATTTATTTAAAGCGTTTATTTCTATTTGTAGTAGTTTTACTCTTTTTACATCTTTTTTTTAAAAAAAGTTAAACCACTCATCACTCAATGACATTATCAGTCATTACAACCGAAAAAAATTATTCTATCAATAACCATCCAAATATATCAGCTCATCAGCTCAGCTCATTCATGATAAACTGAAGAAATATCGCGAAAGTATATGATTTTGTGGGTTTGGGTCATTTCACCGACAGACGTTTCACCGACACCTAAATGTCACATATATATCACGTGATAAATATGCGTTAAACATCACTCCCAAGTACTGTCATGCGCGTACACGTGACCATCACGGGGGTGAAAAAATGTGTCGGTGAAACGTCTGTCGGTGAAATGAACGGTTCCCGGGCCGGGGATTCGGTGGAATTAAGAATTTAAGTCACGTGATGTTTAATCAGCTGAGTGCGACGTTCGTTAAAGTAGTGTTTCGATCCGGATAAAACCTCAAATGTTTTAACGTGGGATTATGATTAAAAAAGGTTACAAATTTCGGCTTTGAATGGACTATAATTTCGGCTAGAATTAAAATAATATTATTCCATAAATTTTTATTAATTTTGGTGGTCCCAGCCTAAATTAACCGAGCCGGTATCCGGATAAAAACCGGATAAAACCGCTACGGATCGAAACTCTACGTTAAAGATCAAACCGTTCCCAAATAAAAAAAAGATCAAATATCATATTAAAAATAATAATTCCTATTACAATATTTGCTTTTTCAACCTGAAAATAATAAATACATCCTAAAAAATGAAGGAAAATATTATAGTTAGTTTATTAAAAAAAAAAAGAAAATTCATTATAATTTAAAAAAAAAAATTAAAAAATAATAAATTATCTAAAAATAAATACTGTACAAATAAATTTTAACTAAATAATTACGTTTTGTTATTAGAGTTGTATGTAAAATTTTCAAAACTACAAAATGCATTTACTTTATTCTTGGACGTTTTTCGTTAAATCTAGCGATTGAAGATTTATAATGCTTTCTCATTAAAATGACAAAGATTGTGCAGAGAATTCTTACAACGAAAGACCAAAAATAGAATACAATAAACAACGTTTACACTTTTGTCTTTTTTGATTGTCAAAATTGAAACAATCAAAATTTACGTGATCAACCACAAATAAAATCTTCTTATAGGAACAGTTTATTAGTGCAATAACTCAGATTATTTTTTAAAGAGATTTTAATCCCTTTAACTTTGATTTAACTCTAATATTTACATGTTTATATCATAGCCTGACCGGATGGCTATGTTTAATTTGGTTTTAACTTTTTTTTTAAAAAAAGATTCTATTTAATTCTATGCATGACTTTTATTAGATAGTTCAAATTCCAATTAAGTAGTTAGAATCGAAAGGTGTATAAAAGAGTGAAATTAAAGATTAACTAAGCACTCATTATTCGCCTTTACCAATGTCATCATTAGATTGTCGATACTGTCGATAGGGGTATCCGGACTTTTCGCCGAAGTCCAACTCACGGAAACCCATTTCGCCGAAGCCATTTCGCCGAAGGATAGTTTCACCGAAGAGACGTTTCACCGAAAGGAAGTTTCGCCGAAAATGTGAAAATAAAAATTAAATTATTTTTAATTTTTTTTTCAAGGATATTATCACTTCAACATTCAAGTAACCATTATTAATTGTTAAGATAAATAAATAACTTTATTTTCCTAAACCATTTATTCCCGAAAATTAAGTGAAAAAAAGATTAATGTATTATAAACAACGAGGTAAATTTGAAAAGATTTCCTTGTACTTAGCATAAAAATAATAAAATAACCAAATGGAATAAATAATTTTTCGGTGAAATGTCCATTTAGCGAAATGTCCATTCGATAAAATGGCTTCAGAGAAATGGGTTTCGGCGAAATGCATGGTATTTCGGCGAAACGTCCTTCGCCAAAATATCCCTTCGCCAAAATATCCCTTCGGTGAAATATCCCTTGGTGAAATGGGCTTTGGTGAAAAGTCCGGATACCAGGACATTTCGCCGAAGAAATGGAATTTTTAATTTTCCTCTTCTTTTTCAGAAGACAAACGGATTATTTACACGTTATAAGTTTTCTAATTTATCGGTCAATTTTAAGTTACAATTATTTTTTTAAGATAATCTCTTCTAGATTTCCATGAGTTGCATCTTCTAAAACCATCATAAATTCTTCTGTTGTAATTCGATATATAATAATCGTTACTTACGGCAACCAACCTTAACTCACGTAAGTCTGTACAATCACTTTTAAGAACTTTTTTACTATACAAATATGTCTAATTATATAATTTAATTAATAATAGAAGCATTTCAGTTGGTTTCTGATTTGTACCAACCTGCCAAAAGTACAGAAAGAAAAACAATTTATTGCTTCAGTTGGATATCACGCATTAAATGTCCAAAGTTCCTAAATGTAAATGCTAATAGTCAATCAATGCTAAGGATGGACATGGAAATGATAACGCTATTTGACGCATCTTATTCTGTAAAATCTAACGAACAATTTATCATTTCGAAATTTTTATGGTATAGCAAAAATTCAGCTGGGGTAATGCTTTTTCAGTCCCAAATACTTGGCAAATATCGCAGCAATAGGATAAGAATAATTAGTGTAAAAATATCATGAGTCAATTGAAGAAAACTAAATCCATTGATAACTCTTCACAAACATGGTCTAACTCTTGTCTTTATTGTTCATTCACAAGTTTATTTCATAAGCCATTATCTAGAATTATGAATATTAATTAATATCAAAAAAAAACATTTATACGGAAAAATACTATTGATGTAACAGTTTTGTTCTTAAAAAAGGCACAAATGTAAAGGACTTAAATAGTATCTACAAATTTTGTTTTCGTGTACAATATATTTTAAAATAGAAGATATGACATATAGGAGATAATATATGTATTAAGTGCGGAAAATCCGAAGAAACATAGGATGTGCACAAAAAAAAAAATGATAACGTGGTCTGATATTCGATGACTGAACAATATTGATATATTTCTAGAGAATTAAGAATCAAGGAATTACTAATATTAATTGAAAACAAGATCTGTGATTTAGATGAATTTACTGTCAACTAGTATTTTCAAAGGGAATTCAAACGAAATTATAAAAGGGTTAATTCCTGATTAGATAGTTCGTTATTAATTAAACGAAAGACATATTAATTTAAGATAGATTAATTATGTGATTAAAGAAGAAAATATGTGAACAAGTAATTATATAGAAATTCGGCCGGGAAAATTACACAAATTTGACAAAAAAAAGTTACGATAATGGACAGCAGAAGGATACAAATCTATTTAATAAATTATTCAAGAAAGCTAATTACACAATATGAGATATCAAATTAAAATATAATTGACAGATGGATAGGTATTTTAATAATTGGCTAAGTATGGATGGCATAGCAATAATAACATAGATATAGTGAGGATGACATAGCAATAATAACATAGATATAGTGACATAGTCGACACACAAGCCCATCATAAAGATAGATGGATTTATTAACTATTTGTATTGATACGATAAAAATATGATGATAGGTTATTTCATATTTATCTGTAAATTTTCTAATTCTATAAAATAAAATGATTGATTTATCAGTGATCATCATGAACTTTAGCAGACATACAATTGTTTATGATCATATAATCCTTTTTTTAAATAAAAAAATCGACAATAAAAGAACAAAGAGGAAATACAGTAAACGAAATCTTTTGTTTCATTATCCCTTTATACCGAAATTTAACGAGTAGCCGTCTCATTTTACTGTTAAAGAATGTCCCTTTATTAAACCATTCATTTTAACAAAAAAAAAAAAAAATATTACATTTATCATTTTCATCGTTTGTTTTACAAAAGTTGTATTAAGAATTATTTAGTCTTATAAACATAATATACATATGTATTAATAAAATTAACGTTCATTTATGGCTAGTAATTAATTATTAATGTCATCTCATGCAAGTTCTTTTATTGGAATCCTTGCAGAAACCTGTAAATACCGTCAACGTATCCCATAATAGTTCAAATATATCTTAAAAAAATTGTCTAACATCACCTCACTAAATCATCAACTCGTGTTTACGCCCTTCAGTTACTATACTACCTTCGTAAGAATTATTTTGATACTATGATTTCGGAATTTGGTGGTAGAATAAAAATACGTAGGTAGTAATTATGTATTTGATGCTTCGGTGATTTTGACGAGGAAGTACTGTTTCATCGTAAAATTACCTACAAACTATCAACTTTTAAGCTTAAGAAATATATCACTCGGATTATATATTAATAAACATGAAGTTGAGAAGGAATAACCAATAATCATTTGACACTAATAATTTTGATAAGGTTAGATTAATATTTCGGTCAATAAAAAATGTTCATTTTAAATCATTGACCTTGGCCTCCAGAACATTTAAGTCAATTAATTGTAAATCTGAGACTAAGTCAAATAAAAAAGCTAGAAATTAAAAAATAATTATAACTAGAATTATTGTCATAATTAATTTTACCTTCTGATCGAATTCCTACAGATCTATTTAGTTCATAAGGATCACTATCTTCTGAATCTTCAACTTGAATTCCTACAGAGTTTTTTGGTTCACAAAGGCTATTAAAACTCATCAATCGACTAGTATAGATGGCTCCAGGATGAAGCATTGTTTTAGGTGAAGATTCTTGCGAGTTTATCATACAATCCTCATCAATAAATTCCTTAGCCAATTTTATATCTTCATTATTATGACACATTTTCTTCGAAAATAATTTCTTTGAACGCGCTTGATCTGAATCATGAAACCGCCAATTTCTAATTTTATAAAGTATGTCTTTTGATGGAGGTCTTTTTTCTGGATTCGCATCAAGACATTCATTTACTAAATCAATATAACATTTTGGTGTTCCTTTAGCTACTTTTGGTCTCCTACCATTGCATATTGCTATTGCAAGATATTCATCATGCGGTATATTTCCATAAGGTGGCTTTCCAGTTGACACCTCTACCATAATAATACCAAAACTATAAATATCACTTGCGAAAGTATATTTTTTTCCGTTTAATATCTCAGGTGCCATGTAAGGAATGACTCCACATACTGATATAGAATTAGAAGAATTTAAATTATCATGCAATTGTTGTGCGCATCCTAAATCAGTAATTTTTGTATCAATCCAACCATTATAAAAAAATTGGAGTATGTTTCCACTATGTAAATCTTCGTGAATATAATTTCTATCATGAATAAATTCGAGATCATATATGATATTAATTAAAATTTCTAATTTTTCCTCCCATTTTAAACATTTGTTTTTGATTTTAAGATAGTCCCTTAAACTTCCATTAGTTGCATATTCTAAAACCATCATAAATTCTCCTGTGTTTGGATGTTTTGTTATACCATAAAGTTGTGTGATATGAAAATTAGCATAATTACATTCACCATGTATTTTTATCTAAATTAAAAAATTCGCTCATTATACATTAAATTTTTTTTTATTAGAATTGTAATGTAAAAATCATAAAAAAATACCTCATTTATAAAAGCTGCTATATCTGAAGTTTTAAGTTTTTTAAGTGCAACTTTAATAGGTTCAGTACGAGATTTTTTTTTATCATACATTGGTGCACCTTCTAACCATTTAGCAGAATAAATTATAGAAAATCCCCCTTCTCCAATAGTTTCAACCTCACTAAATTTATCATAAGGTATCCACTCAAAATTATCATAAAAATGTAATGTTTGTTGTTGTCTTTCACAGATGAATTTATCTAATTCATCATTTCCACTTGTTTTTCCTTCTTTTATAAATCGACCAGGATCACATTTATTGCACCATGCATATCCAGTATTGGCCTCTTTACAATCAGAACATACACCACAATTTACCATGTCATCTCTCAAGTCTCTTGAAAATATAACCTTTAGCTTATCTTTCGTTTTAACATAATTAAGTCTTAACTGAGTTATAATAAACATAACAAAAGAGGTTCAAAGAATGAAATGGATTTTTAATACGAAAAGAAAAAAACATGAATTGAGTGTAACCTATCCTAACCTATCAGATGAGGTCGTTATGTAGTCGCACGTGATTAATCGATTTTCTTTGTAAAAATTACTGGCACGTGATCAATTTATCGAAAATTTGGGTTTTTTAAATGAAACTTAATACAATAACTATTCAGCTTTTAAAATCATGGTTTATATAGGAATGCTTGCCTTCTTTTCAAATTTGATTATAGTTAAAAGAGAAGTTACGAATGCCATTTTTAACTTCTATATTGAATTTTGTAAAAATTTACTTTATTAAGAAATTGGTATTCAAAATCTCCATTTTTTTTCTAAGTAAACTTGCGTATAGAATTTGATTTTAAAAACTGCGTAGTGCTTTTACTAAGTTTTATTTGAAGAACAAGAACGATATTATCTATTTTTGGAAATGATCTGCAAATTTTGATCATGTGCCAGTTATTTTCAATGGTATTGGCGGAATTCGATTATGTAATACGAAAAATAATTGACTACGTTTATGTGATGTTAAAATGAATTAAGTTGGGCACAATATTTTCTACTCATTTAGTCATTTTTTTCTATGAGATAAATTAGCGAATTTGTCCAAATAATGAAGAATAAAATTATTTAATATATCTAGTGTTCGAATCGGATTTATTTTAACCTATAATATATCTAGTGCTCCTACCGGGTCAAGTTGGGTCGGGTTTTGAGAATATATTCGACCCGATCTGAAGTGAAAAAGGAGGAACTTGTATATGTTCAGGTCACACAATTTTATAACCCGAAATCGACTTGACCCGAGTATAGCTTAACCTGTATAACCCGGGTTCAAACTCAAATTTTTGGTTAATCAATAATAAGACAACAAGATAATGACAATGATCATCATGTAAGTTGCACAACTTTTATCTATCGTTGCAATACGAATTTAAAGTTACAGTACTGTAATATTCAATTACATTCAATATAAACTTCTAAACTTAAAAGAATTTATAATTAACTATTTAATTAAGATTAGAATTAAAATTCAAAATTTTATTAAATGCATCAATAGTAACTCAATAATACTTTGTTTCTGCCAGAATTTCAAGCACATGCATGCTCTAATTTTTTCGTTTTAACTTTTTTTTATTTTTTATTACAACAAGCGTACATTTCTTAATTCAATAAATGTAAAAGAGAATAAATTACAGCTTAAATACATAGAAATACATTGAAATTGAATGGCGTCAAGCACCACCAATCTCTCTATACTGAGCGCTTCAGCCTACCGCGCGGTCCCCTCACCCAGTAAATAGTTTTTGTATAAATTTGTACCAAATGGGCTCATCCATATGTAATTGGCTCTAGATTGGCTTAAATTTGGATTATTTTTTGCATAAATTTGAGCTAATTTCGAGCCAATGAGTCCGTTTGGTATAAATTTATACAAAAACTATTTACTGGGTCACGAACACCTTTAATTACTGCACAACTCCAATGAAACTATTTCTTTACATGTCTACGTCTACCGCCTCTACCTCTACCAATACTACCTGGCTTTTTGCCTTTTTCTTTTTTTGGTATATATTTCCATTCCTCTTCATCACTATCTTCACTTTCCGCCTTGTTTCGTTTTAACTTAATAAAGGTGCAAAAAAAAGATTGGATAATCAAATGATTATTCGGGTTGATCTGGGTTAAACCTGGGTCAAGGAAATATATGACCTGACCCATCGCATGCGGGTTATACGGGTTACGAGTCACTCAAAATTACAAATATCGACCTGATTTAAAAGTCGAGTCAGGTCAAAACCCGGGTTAACTCAGATTATTTGGAGCAATAAATATATCCCAGTTTTCTTCATTTTCTCCAGATTATTCATGAACGAAGGAACTGAACCTTTGATCTTCAGATTTATTTATATCCAGTTCCGTACCATTCCGAAATTAAACAACCATTTTTGAACTTAATTTTGGCCAAAGTAGTTATAATTCTGGTCAAAATCGCCATAATGCGGGCCACGGTTGCTTATTTTCGGGGTTGTTTAATTGAGCACCGTGCGTACGTACATCCTACCAGAGTTTAGGAGTTATGCACTTGCACGTGATAGCGTTAAACTTAACTCCAGCCGGTGCGTACGTTGATATCGTACACATGATGCGTAAGTTAAGGATGCTCTGTTTAATTTCGGAAGGGGTTCCTTAATGTACAGTACAGTGAGGGTGCACGATATTGACATACAAACTGGCTAGAATTAACGTTAATGCTATCACGTGCAAGTGCATATCTCCTAAACTCGGGCCAGTTTGTACGTTAAAATTGTAGAATGGTACGATATCAGGTTCCTTCATTTATTAATTCGAATCAAAGGAAACTGAATATAGGTTCCTACTCTAATAATAATATATTAAGTATCTTACTGACCTCGTTTAATAAATCCTTGAGCTTAATTATCAAGATTCATACTCTTCATTACTTATGACTTTGTCAATATTTCGTTTGTAATAAAGTTTAGATTGGATTACCATTAATACACGTTATCTTTACTAATAATGATAATAATATAACGGCTGTATTAATTATCACGTTTTAATAAATATATTTGAATTTGTCAAAAAGTACGGATAAGAGCACACCCATTTTTGCTTATCTGTAATATATTGTTTTCAATTTAGAATAATTTTCACCATTCACTTTTAAATTCTCTTTATATGCTAATAATTACATGGCAATGTAAATTAATTCTTGTTGTGAAAACTTACGAGCCAGCTCAAATGGAAATAACGGTTCCACGAATTTCCAAAGAAGGAAATTATTGTGCATATAATATAATTCTGTCCAGAATTATGAATATCAGAATCAGTTTGGTTCTGAACCCGTTCCGAACCAGTTTTGAACCGATAGAGTCGTCCCATCCCTATTACCTTAGCAGAATTTAAACATTACTATGACATCCGTCAAATCAGATTTCTTTTGATTTGTTATAAATTTCTTATCAGATGTTGGAATTAACTTATGGCACTGAAAATGTTGTTTCATTCGTCGGACTATTGCATCCCTACTATGGTGCTTTAAGCAAATAATTTGAAATGATTTTTAGGCCTCTCTCATACTTCGTTTTTTACAGCATTTTCAAATCTTTGAATGCAGATAGAATATTCTTTTCCTAGTCAAGAAGCCGGTTTGCCATTTTCCTCTTTGACTAATTTTCTAATTTGGTTAAATTTTTAACTGAAGTTTTTAATGGGGTTTCTTTTAAATTATTTCTTTTAATAACTGTACTCATTAGGTAGCTGGTCCTTCAGTTCTTTGAATCCCTATTCTGAAAAAAATTCCGATAAATGATCATTTTTCTAGTTTTTATTCCGAAGAAACTCAGACATGTGATCATTTTTCTGAAAAATTTTTTATAGGTCATGCATGAAATTCTGTTAGTTTTCAGTGGTATTTTAGTTTTTTACTTATGTTTCATGTTTTTGCTTTTTTAGAAAGTTTGTACATATGGATTATTTTGATAAGTCTTTTTGGATAGAAATATTTTCTAATGCTTCTTTACTTTTTTTTCTTTAACATTTCGGGCATCCTTAACACACAGTGGGAGTGTACAATTTTAACGTACAAACTGGCCTGAGTTTAGGAGTTATGTACTTGCACGTGATAGCGTTATCGTTAATTCCGGCCAGCTTGTACTTTAATATCAACATTTCTAGTAAGAGAGTTGCAGTAAAGGCTATAAAGCCACCCTATAAAAATTTATTCTGTATTTCGCGGAATTTATAACGTCTAAACATGGAAATTATCCTAGTTGCTTAGATTTTTAGTTATTTTCCGTAAATGTATCATATTCACGGAGTTTTTACATAATAACGGACAAAATAGGGATTATCACACTTATCGCCTATTATATATATATCACATAAATTTTGTCAAAAAGATGCAGCATACATATTTTGAAATAATTTGTCATCTGATAGACTGATAGGCTATTTTTAATCAGAAAACACTAAATATCATATGACTTTATAAACTAATATTGATTTTTTTTTTATTAATAAAGGCAAATATACATGAATAAACACATAAATAAACACTTAGTATTTTTTCACCAGGAAAATGAATACAAAATATACACAATATTTTAATATCCATACAAATTTTCTTGAATAAATGACGCAAAAGGTGCGTAAAGGAAGACAAGTACTGTAAATTCCTTTGTTCAATTTTCTTTTCTTGTTTCTTTTCTTGCGTAACTTTCCCTGAGTATTTTCTTATCGAGTTCAATAGATTTGTGAATAAGCAGGTTCTATTACCCACATGATGAACTTTTTCGCAGTTCTCGGCTCTAACTCCTTGTTCAATTTTCTTTTCTTGTTCCTTTTCTTGCACAACTTTCCCTGAATATTTTCTTAGTATTGGGTCCAATAAAGTTGTGAATTTATTTCTGAAGCAGGTTTTATCACCCATTTGATGAACTTTCCCGCAGTTCTCGACCCTAACCTCTTGTTCAATTTTCTTTTCTTGTTTCTTTTCTTGCATAACTTTCCCTGAATATTTTCTTAACGAGTTCAATAAATTTATGAATTTATTTCTAAAGAAGGATTTATCATCCACTCGATGAACTTTCTCGCAATTCTTGGCTTTAACCTCTTGTTCAATTTTCTTTTCTTGCTCCTTTTCTTGCATAGTTTTCCCTGAATACTTTCTTATCGAGTTCAAGAAATTTGTGAATTTATTTCTGAAGCAGGGTTTATCATCCACATTATGAACTTTCTCGCAATTCTTGGCTTTAACCTCTTGTTCAATTTTCTTTTCTTGTTTCTTTTCTGGTATAACTTTCCCTGAATTTTTCCTTATCGAGTTCAATAAACTTGTAAATTTATTTCTGAAGAAGGTTCTATCACCCACTTGATGAACGTGAGGTTTTTTACCATGGTATACTAATCAATAGACAGATA
The DNA here is from genome assembly GCA_003833135.1 of Oehlia diaphana. Lineage (NCBI taxonomy): Eukaryota > Fungi > Glomeromycota > Glomeromycetes > Glomerales > Glomeraceae > Oehlia > Oehlia diaphana. The sequence continues at coordinate 107,539 of QZLH01000084.1, read as the reverse complement.
TATTAAAATCTTTTTCATAAAAATTGTACATGTGCAAAATAAAAATATTATAAGGTATACTTACATTGTGGATCGAAAAATTTTTTCCAGCTAGGTTAATTATTAATAATTAATTTATTTATAAAAGCAAAGTTTTTAACTCAGATTTATAACAATAAAATAAACTTACTGATTAGAAATTTGTATTGGTGTAAATTGTGGCATTTCTTTACTAATCATTATAAAACAATTATCAAGATGTCCCCACATCTTCATATAGTACCTGATACGCTTATTCTCCTATAAAGGAAAAAAAATTTAAAAAAACATTCATTATTTTAAAATTAAAAAAAGTAATAACTTACTTCATTATTAAATAATGGCATTCTGTTTACAATTGGTAGCTACTGTGCGTAAAATATTTTTTTCAGAAAATTGGCCGAAATAATGATAAAAAAAGGAGGAAAAATGAAAGAACATTATATAAAAAAAAATTATATTTCAATGATAAACAATTTAGTTTATTGTTTGTTTTCGAGCAAATCTTATGTTCTGAATACAGCTATTTTGGTTTTAGCACTAAACCTTAAATCTAATAAAAAAGTAAACGATGCAAAGAAATCTTTTATTAATCTATAATTCTAAATTTTATTTTTGATCATCCGTATATATTTGGACAAATGATTTGCCTGCATGATCAGCTATTATGTAACATGTGCTGTAATCTAGTGGCTTCATTGGCATCAAAGAAATAAGGTTAGTCAGAAATTCTAAATTGTAAAATACCGTATATTAATAATTAGCTTTTATTTAATTTATTTATTATAAATCTCCCCACCTATCAAGTTCACTAAGACGTAGCGATAGAATAGAATTCCACATTACCTACATAAATGTTCAACGATATACTTTATCTAGTATCTACGAAAAAAAGGTTCTAAATTTAGAACATCGATTTTAGGCGACGAAGATAAAAATGAATAAACAATCTATTTCGAAAATCCATTAAATCCATTCCTAAAAACGTCTGATATGATTGATATTAGTCGTTTATCTCATTGAAGCGAATTTTCATTTGATGTCGATCATTTATAAATCTTTGCACTACAAATCGCATTTACTATATAAAATGATAAAATTTTTTAAAATTTTCAAAAAGGCAATATATTAAAGAGATTTTATAGATCAATTGCGTAACAAATAATATTTTAAGCTGTATTAGACCCGTATTAGTGAAACGTGAAATTTAAAAATGTCGTTAAAAAATGCATTTCATTAATTTCATTTTACAATAAAGACAACCCTTTTTTATAAAGTATATCCAGTAAAATCATAAATATTTATCTTTAGGTAAGACAGCAATGATCATTGTGGGTTACTTTATTACTCCCTGCTGCTGTCGATCTTTGTATCTTGAATGTTTATCATCCAAATCCATCATTCATTGACTTAACTATTGTAAAAAAAAATAAGGGGACTTTGTATTACGAATCGTTATTGTAAACATAAAGATAGCTTTAATTTCATTATGAGGGTTCGTAATATTTATGTATTAAAGATTAGAATGTTCGTACTAATAATTTTGGAAAAATTAAATTAATCGAAGTTTCAATTGCGCAAATCACATGACATCCGAAATTAAGCTAGTAGTACAATTTCAATGTAGAACTTACACGCTGTCCATTATTGATAGAAAGTTAAAAATAACACATTAATCACGGGATATTTTTGATTTTAATTATGTGTTATATGTGAAAATATTGTATCATCTAAATATGTATTATACCAATTGTACGAATTCTTCTTATTCAACAGTAACTTCATATGTTTTAAAATTAATTTGATTGATGATTATACAGACTATCGGTCCGTCTCGGTCCGACTCGAGGCTAAAAAATCAAGTCAAACTGCATCAACTTGAAAAATGTTGCAAAATGTGACCAACTATATACATACATAGTGCATATATCTTATAATATTTTAAATACGTGCTTATTTTTGTTATTATTATCTATCTATTATCAAGTATCATAATCAACAACGAAATTTTTTTATTCTTCTGTAACATATTCTCGGAATTTAACCATGGAAATTATTAGATTTGCTTAGATTTGCCAATCATGCGAAATTTTAAAAAAGTATGAAGGCATAACGGAAATGCTCGAAAAGTCTTTTATAGTATAATCTAAAAAGTAAACCTCTCAATATACAGTATAGTCAATTTTTTATTTAAACCTGAGATATGAATATTCTGACTTTATGAGTACAGTTTGGAAGCTGGTTTGCGGTTCTGCTGATTCGATTCTCTTTAGCTGTTGAACCGTCAGTTTGATTGATAACAATAATGTTATCTAATAATATTTTAAAAGCTGATGTTAATTGTTTTGTTATTTGCAAAATTTGAAGGCACTATTAGTCTTAGTATCCGTCAGTCCTCTTACAATTTATATACGTATTTTTTTATTTAAACTTGATTTTTTTTTTTAGGAATTTACTACTACCAGGCACATGATCTTTAGGACCGTTGACCATCTTTAATTATATGGAAAGCAATTCTGAAAAGAAAGAAACTTATGACCAAAGCCAATATACCCTATAAAAAATGTTTGTCCGATTAATATTCGGAATGGGGTCAATTTTCCGGACACTCACACGCTATTATACAATATTTGTTACAATTTAATACAAGATGCGGAAATTGAGAATTTTTAACACGTACAATATATGATGGATGTCCAATAAATGTCAAGTAAACGTTCGGAATGTGATCAATTTTCCGAACAAAAAACCGAACAGTGTTTGGACAATATTTTTTATAGGGATACAGTAGTAACTAAATGGAAGTAATTAGAGTAAAAAAATAATTGGAAATAAAAGAATTCAAATTGGTCATCATCATTGTTACAAACTCGCAACCATAATAAGCTCAACAAACTAGTAGAAAACAAAAAAATACTTTATATTTCTATAGATTATTTCCGTTGCTCAAAAATCCTTTAAATCTCAGCATCACAATTATATAGTAGAATTGATCTCGAATACAACTGTAAATTCTGCAACCATAAATTTAAGAAAACGTAATTACAGATTTTAATTTGATAACTTTAATTTATTCTTTTTTTAACTAAAATGGGGAAGCATATAAAATTCAGATTAAAGAACTTTTGAATAAATGAGTTTAAATTTATTAATTTATCGAAAACAAATATACTGAAAAATTAACATTGTATATACGAATCAGCTTAGTATTTTAACTAGTAGCTAGATAAGTAAACTCAATTGTGTTTATTTTCGTAATATTTTTCGTTTGTATGTATGTGTAAAAGCAAATAAAATACGATAAGAAATTTGCTTTCTTGAAAGACAGCAACCATGATTTTCCGAAATTATGATAACCAATAAAAATGCTTCATATTTAAATCACATGAATTTTTAATCACATGAATGTATTCAACTAAAATTTTTTAATTTACATGCTGCGTTGCTAAACACGTAATTAAAAGAAAAACGTCTTTTCAAGCATTAACGCTCTAACTACTATAGTAAGAAATAAACTAGAATATGATTCAAAAAAAGAAAGAATTTATATATAGTTAAAGAAAGTATACGACGCGTTTTTAAATCTTATATTAACGATATTCTATTAGGACGCAGTAAAAAACGGAAACCCAAATGATCATTTAATTTCTAATATAATAATTGTACATGTCAAGATGCATGTTTACTTTATAAATTCGTTTTTTAAAAGTGAGACAATAATCTCTTTAATTCATATATATTTCAAAAATGATTCCCAACCCAAACCCATATTATATTTATTAAATTGCTCGAATCAAAATGAACTAACTTAAATATACAATTTTTTTTAATGGATAAAGGTTTTGACGCTATCTCAATTCTCAAATTTTTATTGGTTTAAAATTTTTATTATAGAAATCAAAATCCGCGCGCCGCATCAATAACTTTATATCGACTATTACTAAAGAAACAAATAACCAAAATCTTATTTTAACCCTATATTCTAGATCCTAGATTCATCTTTTAATACGCTATAATAATTCTATCAAATAAATATTTTAACAAAATTTCAATTTTTACCAATCATTTTTTATTATCAGTATATAAATAAAGTTTACTAAATTAGTGAGAAATGTAAATAGGATAGTATTTGAATCGTGAATACTTATTGTCGCACCAAACCATTATTTTCTACATACTGTACATTTTCAATAAACAAAAAGAAATAACCGCACACTTGTTCTGGGAATTATATAAATATATTTTGTGGATTTAAAATGATTTCCGCCCTAAATTTGTTAAAGAGCATATTAATATTTATCGGGAAATTTTTTAAGGGGATATATATCGATGAACATGTCACGTTGGGTGTTCTGTCAACTAATCTATTAATCAGAGATTTTTTTAAATCGTAACAGATACTTAATAGAGAGTCTTTTTTATATAGGCAACAATAATAAAAGAATAGTTCGAAAATTTTTAGATGTCTAGAGTGGACTTTCTTGTTACTTTTTTTTTAAAAAATATCCATTCTCATACATACTTCTGACAAAGTTATGTTTATTATTATTAAACTTTCAAATTAATGCTCTGCAAAACCTCTCTTATACTGATATTGAGTAAAAAGAAGGTTATTTTTTCATTAATTGGTAAATATTTCAAATTTAGCTACGTAATTCTGTTATTCTGGAATTAAAATGAACTTTAAAATGTTTTTGGTCGCAAACGAGTTAGAATTAAGGCTAGACATCTAAATTTAGCATGAGTATTTACAAATCATATAAACGAAAGTATCAAGCTTGGAAAACAGCCCAAAAGAGTCTAAAAATGACCATAATTATACAATCAAGGATCAATTAATTATCCATGGCAGGGGAAGTTATTGCGTCAAACCTTTTTAATTGTATCATAGGCAATAAATAAAATAGTGATTTATTATTACTTTAGTTACGGTATTATTGTATTTATAAAATTGCATTAGGAAAATATAATGGAATCAACACGTGAAAAATCTTCAACAGTAAATTTTTTTATGATACCATGATTTAATTAGTTGACAGAACACGGATCTGACCTTTTTATGTATATTTCGGGGTCCTGGGCCGATAATTTACAATTTGGGGCACATCCGATGTGGTTAAATCAATAATTATCAATATCGTTACGATAATTATCTTATCTGTTATAGTTAAAAATCGTTAACGTTAAAATTATTCATTTGTTAAATATGATCGTTAGATTAATTAGTTGTTTTATTCAACAATAATTATTAAATACATTATTTAAATCTATTATACTATTTACTCTGAAAATGTTTTTCCATTCTTAAACTCCAGAATCAATACAAACTAAGGGAAAGTAAACAATTCCTAATAAATTTAAAAAAAAATTAGTTTTTCATCTTCAATATTCCGTCCGAAGTCTACAAAAAAAAAATAAAAAAACGTTAAATAACGTTTTAAATAAAAAACGTAAGTTTCGCAATGAAACTTACTCATCTCTAGTATCCGAACCCTAAAATCACATTCAAAATAGAAGAATAAAACGTTAATAAACGTTTACATTAAAAATAAAACAAAAAGAAACGGTAAATTTCGCAAAGAAACTTACCGTTTCTAATTTCAAGTGCCCCCTGATCGATACCCTCTGGGACCTACAAAAAAATTATAAATCAGAAGAAACGTAAGTAAACGCTTCATTTAAAAAACAAAAAAAAAGCAAGTTTCGTAATTACCCGTTTCAACGCTTATAATCGATACTTACAAAAAAAAATAATAAACGAAATGTGAAAAACTTTTCCATTAATAAAAAACCAAAGTATAAAATTTCGCAAACGAACTTACCGAAACTAAACAACGAAACCTACAAAAAAAAGAAGAAACGTTAGAGCGTTTCTTAAAAAAATAATTAAAAAAAAAAAAATTCAAAGCGTGCGAAGCTTACCATTTCGAAATTTCGAAACTTGCCATTTTAATGGATCTACAAAGAGAGAGAAACGAATAACATTTTTTTATAAAAAAAAATAAATAAAAAAGTTTCGTAACGCGAAAACTAACCATTCGGAATTCACCATTTCGAAGTTCCCTACAGAAGAGAAACGAATAATGTTTCTTATAAAAAAAAAATAGAAAAAAATAAGTTTTGCAACGCGAAACTTACCGTTCGAAATTTACTGTTTCGACGTACAGTACACGTCGTATTGGGGTGCGCTGTTAACTATGTAAATCAAAACTATATCAAGTCGCCTAAGATTTTTATATAGTCAATATTTTAGAGTCTAAATTTGATAGACGAATTTTAATAATAAATTACTATAAAAAACAGCACATTTTTTTTTAGATGCACAGGTCGAACAATTTCTTCTTTCTCAAATATTTTCACATGTATTAGCTTCTTCAAACTATCTTTACAAAATTACGAAGCTATTTTTTACATTTACTGGCAAATTATTTTTCAATTGGAATTTTTAATAATTTTTCATTCTTGAGGTCTGATTTTTTTTAGGTATTTTATTATTAACACACAAAATGGCCTCGTAGCTTTGAGGAAAAAAGCATATTAAGATTTAGAACATGACTTTATTAGCAAAGTACAGAATAGATAAATCCATACATCTAATTGGATTTGAAATATAATACAATGTGTACTTACAAATCATATAAACATCGTTTTCAATTAAAGGAACGAAACAGTTAAAACTCTGTTTGTCGTCAGATAAAATTTCAAAAGAAAATTTGGCAAGTTAAAGGAAGTGCGAAAACAAGAAATGAGTTACTTCAGAAAATACAGCCTCAGCTATTTGGGCCTGATATCGCATCAATTCTTATGCTTTGCTAAATTAAAAATATTTTATATATATTTTGCATTGTTAAATTCATCATTATAACATTAAAATTTTTACTCATTGTTATTATTATAAAAAATCCTTAATTAATAATTTTTATTATATAACTTGATATAGTTTTGATTTACATAGTTAACAGCGCACCACAACGTCGTATCCCTTTCTTCATGCAGTAATTCGTACGATATTTTAGATTGGTAGGCCAAAAATTATAATCATAACTATATGTGAGGACATATAAATATCGGTATAACTTAAGTATAATGATATTTCCTATAAATTTCATGTATATCCTGACATATCGTTATATTAAGGTTTGACTGTATAATTATAGTGTTGTTAACGGTCCGGTTTGGTCGAACCATATGATTAAACTAAATAATAGTCTAATGCGGCACAAAAAGTATTTTCCTGGCCGTTACTGGCTTGCCCTGGGCGAAGGAAGTATTTTTCTGGCCGTTACTGGCTTGCCCTAGGTGAAGGAAAATTTTTCCTGGTTATGTCTTAGATTCCCAGCCAGTCACTTGCTGCCTTTTCTACTTATTACTTACTATTTACGTATATTCACATTTTTTCCTTAATTTTATAGGAAAAAGATGAATCAACTGTGAAAACCGCCAAACGTACTAAAATGGAATAATGAGCATGAAAGTGAGGAAAAGAATATCAAAAATGAAGAACGAATTTTAGCACTTGACAGAAATATGTGTAGATCCAAATTACTCCACTAAAAAAATGGATTTTCAAAATTTTACGAAACTTAGTGATTTTTCTGAATAATTATATAGAAAAAGGACAATTATTAAAGAAATTGAAGCAAAACTTAAAAAACTTTAAATACTTATATGAGTTTCCTTATAAGCAAAGATTTAATGTTTACATAAAAACAATAATTTTTTACAAGAAAACTCATGAATTGTTTGAGTTTCGCTTTAATTTCCTCAATAACTACCTTTTTTCCACGTAAATATTCAAAAAAAATTGCCAAGTTTCACAAAATTTTGAAAATTGGTTTTTTTAATGGGATGGCTTGGATTACACATATTTCTGAAAACGGTGATAATTACCACGGGATAACATTTTATGAATAAAAAATATTAAACAGCAATTCTCAGGAGAAAACTGTTCTTTTATATTAAAAATTACATTACATTACAATTACTAAGATTATACAAAGTCCAATAGTACCCTATTTGATTGTTTTTGATTTATTCCATTCTTTTTTTATTTTTTTGTTTGTATACTTTCGAACCTGGTAAACATTACTGTTATATAAATTAATTTGCTTTGCTACTATTATAAAATTCTTTGTATAAATAGATTACAGTCAACTCTCTATAAATGCACCCCCCTGGGACTGGATAAAAGTGTGCGATTACAAAGGGTGTGCATTTATAAAGAGTAAATAATTAAAGGTTATATATACTTGGGACTGAATCAAAGTGTGCATTTAAGAAGGGAATGCACTTATAAGTAGTGCATTTATAGAGAGTTGACTGTACCAAGAAATTATGTTGGCTGTTACATTTCAACAATACTCTTATAGTTTTTATTTGTTAAGAAAAAATAATTACCGTATAGAAGTTTCTCTGTCAATGTTGGTTTAACTAATATTTTTCTAAAAATCGCGATATACAGTATATAAAAATGGGGAATTACTTTAGTCTTAGTCTTTAAAATTTTTAGAAAATTGATCACTTGTTTGGAACGTTCGGTTTTTTTAAGTTACTTTTATTTTTTAATCAATTGTATGAATTGCATGATTTACATGATGATAAGCCTATTCCCTAAATGATTGTCAACTTTCTGTGTATCATTTGATGAACTCCGTAATTCTAGAAAATGTTCGGGTAATGTAATGAAAACGCCATTTCTGAAATGTGACGAGCATTTTCAGAACATGCATCGGACATTTCATTAGCACTTGGTAGTTGAAAGCAGTCTTTTTCACATTCAAACATATTATCACTAGAAATAATATACGGTATTGTTCGTAATCTCTCGTTGATCTAAGCGTTACAACAGGAATGTTAAATTTTTTCCAATTTTGATAGTCTAAATTATTAAATTATTACAATACAAGTGCAATACAGCTTTGGATGCTGAGCAATTTTAGGTAGTCAGATATTGTAATAACACACAAAAAAAGCGGTTTATTAAAGTCAATTTATAAATATCCAGGATAAGACACATTTTATCCTATTGCGAAAAAACTTACATCATAATAGCGCTTCCCTGGAGGTAGGTTGATTTTTAAAGCCCAATAAAATACCAACCAGTTCAATTCACCGTTTTAAATTGAGTTTCACATAAACTGGTTACAACTGATTTACGAATCGAATTCTAGATGCTTCAGTTTCTTGCACACTTAGGAATAGGAAATAAAAAAAATTTTGAACACTTTTATTATAGATTGCAAGAAAGTATCTATTGCAGTCTGCTCCTAGCGTCAGTATACTCCAAGGTTTCCGAAACTTCGAAATGGTAAGATTCGTAATGAAACTTTTATATGTATTTTTTATTTATAAAAGAACGTTAATAACGTGATCATTTTCATAGACGGCAAATTTGACTATTTTTTAGTAATATATGCCATTTTTAAAGAAAATGATAATTGTATAAATTTAATTATTTTTTTTCAGTTTTTTGTTTTTTGATTTAACTTTTTGGAGGCCCTTTAGGCTTCAGTACAAGTATTTAGAACTCGAATTGAAAAGTAAGTTTTGAAAGTTTTTTTTAAATTTGCTTTTTAGTTTGCTATTTATCACGCTAGTGATGGCATATGATCGTAAATTTTGGCCGGAATTATGTACTCGACCGGAATTAAGTAAAGGATATTGATCACGTGGCAGTTAATAATGATATAAACCGGCATGGTTGGAAAATAGGCATTCTTCAACAAACTTACACACGACACATCCTGATGTACTTACTATACACACGTACAATAAGAGGAAGTATCATTTCTTATTAATAAATATTTTTATTATTTTTTTCCCTATAAAAAAGTGTCTAATATTCTGGTCATGGAATTCAAATCATGAAAATTATTCGGATAGTTTAAATTTCGCCAAATCTACAAAAATTAGTACGTAATATGCAGATATAATGGAAAATTTTTTTATTGGCATGCCGGATTTAAAAACTCGCTCGTCTCATGTCTGCTGTGGCAAGCGATCCACCAGATATATAATTTGTATGGTTGTTTTTATACTCTTCCGTCTCTTTTTTTTTTTAAAAAAAAAAATTTATTTATAACAAACCATATCATAGAATAAAAGTTAAAAATACATGATTGTATATAATACATGAAAAAATTTAGTATAGTTGCTTAATAAAACTTAATCATGATCTTAAAATGGGAAGTGGATGTGATGAAATACAGGGTCAGACATAAAACAAGTAAAAGAGAAAGAAAAAGAAATTAAAAAAATGGGAAATGGATGTGATGAAATATAGGGTCAGACATAAAACAAGTAAAAGAGAAAAAAAAAAAAGAATTTAAAAAAATGGGAAATGGATGTGATGAAATACAGGGTCAAGACATAAAACAAGTAAAAGAGAAAAAAAAAGAATTTAAAATAAAGGTGAATAAAGGGGGAAGTAGAACTTTACTTGCGGTAGATGTTGATTTTGTTTGTTTCGTTAAACGTTTAAATGGTTCGTTCAAAATTACTAAGCTATTCAAGATTCGTTAACTTTTCGATTTTTTGAGCACCCAAGCATTAAAAATAACGAGAATAAAAGGGAGAAAGAGAATTGAGCCAAAAGTAGTGAAAATAAAATAAGGTCTAAAATATGAATAATTGTGATACAAGCAATATAATCAAATTATTGGTTTCATTTCGTCTGGCCATAATGTCATTTCAAGTTGTTCCCCAAGTAACACGGGTGGCCTTGTGTCAAGAAGGGAATTGGCGTAAAGATATTCGAACATTCGAACTGTAAGGATACATTAAATTTAAATGACTTTCTTATGAATATGAAAATACATAAAATTATAGTTACTTTTATTCGTCGATATCTTCCATTTTCTGTAACTTTTGACGACGGATGATCGATTTGACATTTTTAAAATTTTCTAAAAAAAAAATAATAATAATAAATAAATAAAACATTTTTTACAGTTTCTAGTATAATTAATATACCTTGATGAGACGATAGACCTCCATTATTAATTCCTTTAACGTCATGTTGACATTTTTAAACTGATATTCGCACATAAGTATTACTCTGGAGATTTTGTAACTTAAATCGTGTTGACTCATATTACGAAATAAAAAAAAAAAATTCACTGTAAATTTTGTAAATTTTGTAAATTTAATTGATCGTACGATTTTCTGAAACACAGTGTCATTTTATATCAAAATGAAATAATAAATTATATTCCGTTGGAAAAAAAATGAATCAGTAGGATTAGACATCTTTATGATTGTTTAATTTCTTTCTTTTTTTATTTTTTTTATTTTATTTTATTTTTTTTCAATTGTAAAATTATCAATGACAGTTTGATCTACATTTTTATCATGATTAACGTTTACTATTCAATACAGCATGTCATTATCACTGCTTTGTTACTATTAACAAAATTCTTTAATAAAATAATTTACCAAGAAGTTATGACGGCCGTTACATCATACCAGCTGCACCATTACATCTAATAAAGAATAAAATTATCTTGATCGTTTTATTGATAAAATAATTTGGGAAATAAAAATAATTATAAAAATTTGTCAATATCAACATAACAAATAATTTTTTTTATTGAAAAAAAAAATCGTAATAATATGAATATATATAGCAGATAGATAGAATATCCAATAGAAAATCAAAGAATTGCTTATTCTAAACGTTTTTTTTCCGATCGATATTTCATCATCCTGTAAAAAAAAGTCGATCCGTTTTTTAAATTCCACCTTTTTTTCCGTAAAAGGCTCATATTCCGGAATTAATATTATATCACGGAATTTATCGAATATTTACATTTTCCGTGAATGAATCCGTGAAAAACTCATTTTTACGGAGTTTTTACAGAAATAACGGATATAGGACTTCATGATTTATAATACTTTTGTAATTGTTTAAATTCACTTTTTTAGTTGTCATCTTGTTCTCACACCTTTTTAATATGCTATAACCAAAGGAAAAAAATAAATAAACAACGTAAATATAAACGGAAAAGAAAATATAAAAAAGGAGTTACATGATATGCACGATTAGCCTCTTCTAAATATGCTTAAAATGATTGACAGCTATGTTGATTTTCGCATTGTTTACTATGATAAATGCAGATATCCATTTTAAAATAGAATATTTAACAATGCCTTTTATTTTTTAAAAAAGGAAAAAAATAAACATTCTAGAAGTGTTCGGGCATGAAAACGCCCATTGCTTTAACGGACATTTCCAGGACATTTCATATGAAAAATTATTAGGCAATTCGGACTTTTTTATTAAGAATTTCAAATAGAAATATACTATAGAAAGAAATTCATCACTTCTTGATTCTCAGTATAATACTTATGATAAAATAATAAAAATAAACTAGTAGTTTATTATTTACGTGTTTGTGTAACTATATTAAAATATTTCTTATATCCAGAAACAACGTTTCTAAAGCCAATGTTTGAAAGTAGACTAGTGTAAGTGAATCTGCAGTGACGTTATTTACGTAACTTTTTTCAGGCAGTTACGTCGGTAAAGTTTGCACCTCTAGTTTCTTGGGTCAAATATAGTTTAAGCAAATAAAATATAAAGGTTAAAAAAATTAAATCCTTTTTAACGGTAAATTTCTAAATATAATATTTTACTCTATTGAAATTTTATTTAAATAGTACATTGAATATATTTTACATATGTATTAAACGACATACAATTTTTTATAACAGATATTGGGAAATATCGCCACTGCATATTTTTTTTTCGAAAATTATGAAACACGCCCATGGTGTTCAACGCATAGTTATATGATTTATGTATTTTTTATTTGTTACTTTAACTTTATTCTAAATTATTAGTAGTTTCGCTAAACTGATTCATAAAATAATTATATTCCACTTTGCATTATTTAATTCTGTAGCATATACTTTATATATATTCTTATAGGGTTTCAATTTTTTTTTTATTTTACAATATTTGCTAATTAAATCTTTTTTCTGACCATTTCTTTTAATTAGTTTAGTTTAGACCATAGTTTTTGAGAAAACGCACACTATGCCAGTGGTGTGATTTAGTGAAGTCGATTTTTTTCTTTTAATGATTATATTGTTTCAACAAAGGTAAATAAAGGAAAATGCTAAGAAATATATAGTTTTAGCAGTAGTGGTTAAAGATGTTAGCCTTAATTATTTTTTAAAAAATTTTGAATTACGGCTAACATCTTTAGTAGTGGTATGATTTACAAGTTTTCTAATAAAAATAATTATAGAATATAAATCCTGTTTATTTCAAAATTAGTAACTTTGATAAAAAAATATAATAAAAACGTTTTGTAATAAAAACTTTTAAGGCCTTTAAATATTGTTTCTTTTGCATAATTACAAAGTAAATGTGCTGATGACTCTTTGGAGACGTTCTCAACGTGACGAGAGATCTACGATTTATATTTATTTGAAATTTTCAGGATATATGCACCTATAAAATTGGAGTCGTAACAAAACCTACGTTTCATTCGTTTACAAGGGTATTTTATTGTGTAACCCTACCGTTGTTCCTTGATCGATCAATGTGACTCATACACAACATACAGTGAAGTCTCGAATCAATGAATCATCGTATATTATATTATTATATTGAAACAATCGAGGTTTCAAGTATCTGCGCCAAACCCTACAAAAAAATTCTCCGATAAATGATCATTTTTCGTTTTTATTTTCGAAGAACGTGATCATTTTTCTGAAAAATTTTTTATAGGGAAAACGATGGCTTCTCCATTCTGATAAAAAAAGGAAAAAAAAGCTAAATCATGTGACTAAAACTTTTAAATTAATTTGATTAGTACGCTATTTACGCTATTTGAACGATTAAATATAATTTTTATGATAGTTATGTATTATACGTATAATAATTTAAAAAATATTTTTTTTGTTAAAAATATAATTTTATTTACGTATGACAATAATTTTACTTAATAATTAATTTATTCATTCCGGTTTACCATGCATTAATTATTAGTCCAGTTTTTTTCTACGAATGTAGATTTTTTATTATTATCATCAAATCCAAACCAGCAAAAACATCCTTGGAAAATACCCGACATAGATATTCCATTACATATTCTATTTCTTAATTCAAACCACAATTATTCACATAATAAAGACCTATCTATAAGTTATTTCCTTTTTCAATCGACTGCATTCTCGCATAAACTTTAAAAACTATACTATTATATAAGTTATATTATTGCTTTTTACCTCTTTAAATATAATCTTCCTTAAAAAATTTATCCTACATCAATGTTAACGACTATTTTTTAAACCATTTCAAACTAAAAATCCTTAAAATCTAAATCAAAAGCCCTTCTCTTTAATTTCTTGAACATCACATGAATTATTTAAGTCAATAAATTAATAAAATTAGTCATTAAAAATATTTTACCTTTACACCTTCATTCAACAAATAGATCAACTAACTGTGAATCTGGAACTACTGTAAAATAAGCATAAAAATTAGTATTTAAAGATATATAGTATTTTTAAATCAATACAATAAATATTTTTTACCTTCTGGATCTTCGATTTGAATACCCTTGGAGTTTTTTGGTTCATTATTATTATTAAAACTCATTATACGACTAACATATGTAGCTCCAGGATGAAGTGTTAAAGTAGTTTCTCGCCGTGGAAAATTTTTATCTGCATTTTGGAAATCCGTATCAATAAATTCCTTATACATCTTTATATCCTTTGTTTTCTTCGAAAATAATGAATTCCTAGAATGCGTTGGATCATCATAGAATCGCCAATTTCTAATTTTTTGAAGTATTTCTTTTGATGGAGGTCTTTTATTCGGATTTGCATCAAGACATTCATTTACCAAATCAATATAACATTTTGGTGTTCCTTTACCTACATTTGGTCTTAAACCACCATTGCAAATTGCTAATACAAGTTTTTCATCATGTGGTATATTTCCATAAGGTGGTTTTCCGGTTGACACCTCTACCATAATAATACCAAAACTATAAATATCACTTGCGAAAGTATATGCTTTTCCACATAATACTTCAGGTGCTATATAAGGAAGCACGCCACATACAGTTATAGAATTAGGAGAATTTGAATTACCACCTAATTGTTGTGCAAGTCCTAAATCGGTAATCTTTGTATCAACATTCCCGTCGTAATAAAATTGAAGTATATTTCCACTATGTAAATCTTTATGAACATAATTTCTCTCGTGAATAAAGTCAAGATTATGTATAATATTAAGTAAAATAACTAATTTATCCTCCCATTGTAAATTAAAGTAATATTTTTTAAAGTAATCTCTCAAATTTCCATAATTTGCATATTCTAAAACCATCATAAAATCTTCTGTATCCGGATATTTTGTTATACCATAAAGTTGCGTAATATGAAAATTAGCATAATTACATTCATCATGTATTCTTATCTAAATAAAAAAAAATTCGCTCATTATAAATATTTATTACAAATTTAAATCATTTTGAAAATAATAAAGTTACCTCATTGATAAAAGCTTTCGTATCTGTATTTTTAAGTTTTTTAAGTGCAACGCTAATAGGACCAGTACGAGCCTTTTCTTTATCATATTTTGGCGCACCTTCTATCCATGTAGCTGAGTAAATTATAGAAAACCCACCTTCCCCAATAGGTTTAATATTATCAAACTTATTAAACGGTATCCATTCTAAATTATCATAATAATGTAATGTTTGTTTTTGACTTTCACGGATAAATACATCCATTTCAATATTTCCACTTGTTTTTCCTTCTCTTAAAAATCGACCGGGATCACATTTTTTACACCACGCATATCCAGTATTTGCCTCCTTACAATCAGAACATATGCCAAAGTTTTCAATTTGTTCTCTCAAATCCTTAGAAAAAATCTTTTTTATTTTATTCTTCGTTTTAAGATCGTCCATTATAATGTAACTTATAATTCTGATACAGAACAATAAAAGATACGACAAAGGAGGAAAATTTTATGAATAGCTCAAACAAGTTATTTAAATCGGAGTTTAATTCCGTTGATTTGACTAAATATATATTTGTAATACACACGCGTTTTACATATAGATTTGATTGTGTAATTTTGATTGTAATAATTCCTGATTTATGTATTATGTTACACGAAATTAATAAAGTTTATTATTGGTAGCTAGATTTATCAACAAACTAACTATTCCTTTTTTTAAAAAAATAAATAAAATAAATTTTTTAAAAATAAATAAAATAAATAAAAATCTATTTTTTTTTAAAAAAAATAAATAAAATAAATTCTTTTTTTTGATATTTACAAAAATTCATTATATAATCCTATAAAATATATAAATTAGCTAGCTAACTGGAGTGTGTGTTGGTAAAAGGGTCCAAATTGAAAAAAAAAATTTTTTTTTAAACAATAAATGTTCTGAATCAAATGCTAAAATTTGCATTGACTGATCACTATGCTAAAAATTTGTTTTTTCATTGATTTGGCTTTTTCTAGCATTTACCCCCTACTCAAATCATAAGATGACAGTTCGTGTTATGGCAATAAAGTGAATCAGTAATAGGTGCAGTATAATAATTTATACTACTAGTGATAAAAAAGTTACACGTAGGAACAACATTATAGTTTTGCACAGTTCTGGATTCTTGTTTCTTTTCTTCAATTTTATATTTTCCTGGAGATTTTCTTTTCAAGTTCCAAAAATTTGTTGTTGATTTAATTTTGGGACAGTATACTAATCAAAGAAGCAATACAGATTATTAAATTGATATTCAATTATTATTTTTTTTTTTTGAAATGTAATAATAATTTACTTACGTTGTGGATCGAGATGATTCTTCCAACTGAATTAATAAATTTATTAAAAAAAGATCAAATTTTTTTTAAAAACA
>QZLH01000084.1:59208-80958 GCA_003833135.1 Oehlia diaphana | reverse complement strand
TTTTTTTTTTTTTGGAAAAAAAAAAAAGTAATGAAAATTTCCCAAAAAAAAAAAAAAAAATTTTTTTTTTTTTTTTTTATCATATTATTCGATATATATTTTCTCAAAAGATTAGATTGATTTCATAATTACCAAAATTCTCGCTCAATCTCAATTACTGTAAATCTTTCAAATGAATGAAGCATTGTATACGAAAAGTCTGATTTTAATTCAAGTGTAAACATAAATACATTCCAACTTGTAATTAATTATTTCGTTATTTATTCCGAATTCTAATATATCTCAACACTTTCGTGAAATATCACTTCTTACGTTTTTGATTGTGGCCATAATTTACATTTTTTTTTTGAAATTTGAGTGAAATTATATAATTATCTAAAATACACTAGCAGGTTAAATCACCCTGGGTTATAATTAGTCTTATACTAATTTATTAAATATTTAAATTTGTACAAATCTTATAGATAGTTACTTTTATTTAAATTTTAGTCATTTATAAAAATATACGCGAGACATATTTTTAATACACGTTGATCAAAATACTCTTAATAAAACTTGACGCATTTGTGAACCCAAATAAATAATGTAATTAGTACTAGCGGCAAAGGAACGCCTATTCACGATATATTAATCACAGTTAGAATGGATGAAATTTAATTATTAGTCAGAATTAGAGGCCTGCATGGGCCGAAAATAAGCCACCTTGCACCGGACCGGAACATGTAAACCCAGGTTCGGGCTTATAGATTTTGCAAAAATTCAACCCGGACCAGGTCCAACCCAATGTAGGCCTCTACCCAGAATTTAAATGGACATTTTCAGGTTTTTTTTTATACAATGATGGATTCTCGATATTTCATAATTTTGGCCTAAATCATTGACAATGAACAAATTTCATATATTATAATTCTGCACTCGGATCACATAAGTAATATGTTAAATAATTTATCCATAAATGTTTGTTTAATAAATAACAATCGACTTTAATTGTATTAAAATTTTGATCGACATTCTTAGTATCATACCTGCGTAATGCAAAATCACTTTGTAATCAAGAAATTTCTTCGGATAATGGAAAGAATATTGGGAGATAACCTTATCAAAAATGTCCGCTCTTTTTTCTTTAAAGAAAATAAAATTTTTAACATTCATGTTTGTTTTTCTTATATAAATTCCGTCGGAGTTTTTGATGCAGTTTGTCAATTTTAATATTAAAATAAAATCGAAACATTAATTCTAACTCATTAATCAATCTTTACCGCTAAAATAATCAAATAAAAGGTCGATACTTCACATGGATTATTAATTTTATTTTTTTTAGTTGTATTAGAAATCGAAATAATATCTTCTTACTAAGATTCGACATAAATTTATTCAAAAAATATTACAAATATACGAAGTGAAACATTTCGAATTCTATTATATACAACTAATAAGTTAGAGAAATGTATTTATATGATTATCTATTAGTAATATTTAACGTTAAATTAAGAAAACAAAGCTGATTGACAAACATGCTGATCTGATAAGCAATTAGCGAACAATCAGTCAAACTGTCAAAACTTAACTCCGATCATGAATATTAATTATGTCATGTTGTGTCAAATTTTAAAAGTAAAAAAAGAAGAGATTACATTAAACTTTGTTCTAGTCTTACTAAATTTTTTTTTCCAATGGAAATATCTAAATTAATATACATTTATTCTTATTTTATAATACTGTATTATGAGGAATTTTTTAATATAAATAGGAAGAAAATTTTCTCTAGTATTAAATTAAAATCAAAAATGCGTAGTGAGGTAAATTGAATTACTTTATCATTTATTAATTTGTATAAAATATATATATATATAATTTTTAATACGTTTTCAAAAGGAGAGAGACAGTGATAGACGATCGGAAATATACAATAGATTGCTGTGTAAATATAATCTTATATATATTTAATTTTTTTTAAAAAAAAAGCTTTCATATTAACTATATTAATTATATTAATTGTATCTTTTAAAAGTTATTTTTCTGCATAACAAGTATTTAAGATCCCTAAGATCTTTTAGAAAAAATAAGCGGGCTAATAATTCTATTTCTGCCACTTATGATTATGATCCTGACGAAGGAAAACCCATTATTTAGGGTAAGGACTAAGTTCTTGATTCCATTTCCTATAATTCTATTTCTAATTTATATATTTATAGGTTCATTTAAGATATCCAACATCAATCGATAATATGCAATAAATTTCTTGATAACCAACCACTTTTAGTTTTTAATACTTCCTTCATATTAAATATGTATTAGTAGAATATTTTTATTCTCTGTTATATGGTACTCATCCATTTATAAGGCTTTTAATGTTAGTTAAGTAAAAATTATGTATCTATAAGTTTGTACAAATTTAAATATTTAATAAATTAGTTAACCTACTTGTAAATTTTATATAATTATATAATTTTGCCCAAATTTCCAAATAAAATGGTCACAATCAAAAATGTATTGAGAGTAATTCATACATGTCAGATATTACATGATACTGCAACAATAAATTATGATTTTAGTAATTATTTAAATTCATTAGCAGAAGTTCCTTGATTAGTTATTCCAGAGGCTAAGTAAAGTTATAAATGGTTAGAAATGCTACATAAAACAGCAATAAGTTTTGAAAGCAGCACACGAAATAAGTAGCTTCGTTTACCTAAGAAGAACGCTAATGGTTGAATGTAATATTTTGTTCAATAACACCGGAGCGTAGAGTTGTCCATGATTGCATTGTATATACAGTATACCAACTGAATACGTAAAAAAAAAAAGATTACTAATAAAAATTGTAAATTGTAAAAACATAAAATTTATTATTTCATTAAATCCAAAGTTGTACCCGGAAATACATGGGAGAAACTATAAAATAGGAATTAAGAGTATAATTTATTATTCTATGATAGATCGGGCACAAAGCTAACCTGCCAGTTTCTCCTTAATGTCTACCTCTAGTCCCTTTGCTACTATCCTCTACTAAGTAAAAATAATAATAATAATAATAAAAGAAAAGCGAATAAAAACAGTACATTAAAAAAATTAGTTAATAAAAAAAAGCGTATGTATCTACTGCATCGGCCTCATCAAAACTATAATAATAATTCGTTTGGAATTGTGACATTTTATTATGAAGAACGCGCAAACCACATGAGTATATAGTAAAGTAGTATGGTACGATATAATATAATAAGTAAGGTATTATCAGGTGGTACGATGGGTTTAGTGTAAGATAGAAAGCATACCGGTTAAAGTTTCATATCTAAAAAGCAATAAAACACAATACCGTCCGTACAATTATTGATTTATTTGGAATTTTAAATACCGCCTATCATACACGTAATTATATAATTCATAAATTTTAATCACGTGAAAGCATAAAACTCTGGCCCAGCATTAGGAGATGGTTTCTAGAGAATTACTAAATATTAAATCATAAATCTAACTTTCGGACGTTATTTTATTAAATAACTTACTAATTTCTAACACACTGGTGGAATAAAGTTTATACCGACAGTCAAACCTTATATGTCGGGATATATATGAAATATCGTTATATCAAAGTTATACCGATATTTATATAGTGGGAAAATAAAATTTCAAGTTTTTAAGGTATATCGAATATCGGTATATCGAGGTTAGACTGTACTGATTTTACTCCTATAATTATTTACTGAGACATCTCCGTTTAAAAGTGATCAATATATTATTAGTCATGATGTCACAGAGTCTGATATTGATAAATTGCGCGATACATCTCTGAGTTACTTATGTTTTGAATAACTTTTTGTAATAGTTACGTAATTTCGTGTATAGCCACTGATTATTTTTTCTATAAATAAACCACATTTTGGAATTTTTTTTTTTGATTTTTTTTTGATTTTTTGATTTTTATTTCTCTCGTTTTTTCTTTATAATATCTCTCTCGGTTTTTTTTTATAATATCTTTCTATATTATAACTATCATTTTTTCTTTAAAATATCTCTCTCATTTTTTTTTATTATATCTCTCCCAGTTTTTTTTAATAATATCTCTCTCGTTTATTTTTATGATATCTCTCTCGTTTTTTTAATAATATCTCTTTCTTTATTTTATAATATCTCTCGTCTTTATTTTATAATATTCTCTCATCTTTTTCTTATAATATCTTTCTCGTCTTTTTTTATAATATCTTTCTCGTCTTTTTTTTATAATATCTTTCTCGTCTTTTTTTTATAATATCTCTGTTTTTTTAAATCTTATCCTGGTGGAGAGCATGCCTATGCTTTGGCTAGTTCGATTCTAGTCTAAGATCTTAACGCCCATATTCCTGACAATGCCTAGGTTTTACATCTGGTCGTCACGCATACCGAGGTATCTCTCTCGTACAAAAAGAGTTTGTTTTGCAGTTTTATTAGTAAAAACGCCCATATTCCTGACGATGTCTAGGTTTTACATCTGGTCGTCACGCGTAACGAGGTATCTCTCTCGTACAAAAAGAGTTTGTTTTGCAGTTTTATTAGTAAAAACGCCCATTATTTCTGGTGATGTCTAGGTTTTACATCTGGTCACCAGTGTAATGAGATGGTTGAACTTTCTAGACCATATGTATAGTACAATATACATAACGTGACTGTAGACGACCTTGGTTTATTGGAAACGTGATAAACCCATAGCATATGCCCCTGTCTCCCGGCTGGTCAGCCATAGCATCCCTCTGAGTTTGCCGATTGGTGTTTGAGGTCATAGCTCTGTTAGGTTCTTCCATACTTTAAGGTGTTTCTCTTCTTTTTCTGTTTCTTTTCTTTCTCCTATGTATTTAAAAGATTAAGCAAACAGATTTTTTTTAAATCTTATCTTGGTGGAGAGCATATCAATGCTTTGGCTAGTTCAATTCTAGTCTAAGATTTGACAATCATATTTTCATTTTTTTTTTTTTGCAAACGAATATTAAGAGGCTCTTTAACAAATTCAGTGCGAAAATCATTTGGGATTTCAATTTAATCTACATAATTCCAGATTAAGTGTGCGATTATTTCGTTTTGTTTATTGAAAATGTACAGTCGGTATGGAGTTAATAACCTTATATCATGGAATTTATCGAATTATTTACATTTTTCGTGAATGGATCCGTGAAAGGATCATTTTTACGGAGTTTTTACAGAAATGACGGATAAAATTTTTTAATAGGGTGAACAAGAAGACGGAACGCAGTATGAATTTCTGTTTGTTCAAGACGTTTTTATAAAGTGTGATAGGCTGGATTAAATAGTTCTCTTATCTAATATCAGAACAACCTATTTGTGATATTATATAGATAAAATGAAACGTTGGAATTAGAATATATATTCATTATGTATTGTGCCGATCTTTTTATTTTTCTGTGCATAATCAATATTATACAGTATTACAAATGATAAGTAAAATTTCATTATAATAAAAATAAATAACATGCGGAAACATTCTCATTATCATTTATAATCATATTATTAAATTTGTGTTGAAAATTGAATCATAATTATTTTGATAAAAATGCTGATATTTTCTTAGATAATTGACCAATTCAAAACATTCTCTAGTACTTTGAAGAATACCTTATATTACATCAGTTATTATTAATTGAAGTTGTTTAATTTTAATTTTTTTTTTCCTAGTTAGTATTTGGCTATTTGCTCTAAAATAAAGTATTGTAATAAAATCTTAACAATTAATTGCATGTTCAGCTCGGAGAGTATATATAACAGTTCTCTTCCTATGATATAATAAAAGCAACTAATAGATACGTTAATTCTTGTGGTTGCAAACCTCTTATACCTATTATTGCTCTTGATCGAGGTGCTGTTGTACTTTGATTAAAATTTTTAATCTACTTGTAATTTTTTCTATTGTTCACATCAATCATATGAATTTGGTTACTTTGAACAACACCAATATTATAATAGGACTAATTAATTTACACGTAAAAGGGTCTACTGTATTGTCTAAAACTATTATTGGATCGGAATTTCCTCTGTAATCAATAATAAGTCACCATTTTGTGCTAGAATTTTATAATCTGAAATCTACGATATATATTTTTTAAACTTAAATTTATGAACTTCTATGTGCTTGTATACGCTAGCGACAAAATTTGCATTAAATAAGAGAATGGTGCAAATACCACAAAGATAATTATAATCTCAACCAGAAGATAAGAGATCCTTTTAGATTTGAGTTAGTTAGTGGATCAAAGAGTAAGAAAATAAACTCTTTATCATCAGTCTGGACGTAGTTCTCGCAATTGTCAGCCAATTAAAGATAAATAAGAAATATTTAGCAATGAATGTTTCGCGGTAAAATTATTAAGCTACGACAGATTGTAAATCGTCCAATCACATGGTTTACTGCAAGGAAAAGCCTCCTAAATTCTATTTCTTTGTGAAAAAAAATCTAGGATTAAAATACTAAAATTCGAGGATTGAATGGGAAAATAGCTCGTTACAATTGAAGTTATTAGTTGATTTTGTTCAATTGTTTTATTATGTATACATTTTAATTTTCGATAAATGATATTTTATATTTAAGATTTTTTCTTTTTATTATAAAATAATATAAAGGTTAATAAAGTATTACTGTACATTAGGGTAATTACTAATAAGACCTCATTCTATAAGGTTCATTAAATTTAGGTTTAAGTTTATAATTAGGTTCCATAATAAATTCATAACGATATTTTGTAACATTGTGGAGTCGAGGAAGCCGTAAAGAGTTGTCGTTAACGTCATACGAGTTACTCCTATTTTTCGAATTCCAATAATTCTTAACTTGGTTTTCAGCGTAAAGTTTTCCAAATTGTACATGCAGGTCATGAATTACGTATTTCCAATTGATATATTTTGAAGTTCGATATTTTTGAGATAGTTCGATAATGTAACCTTTTTCGTGATCCCCTAGGGGTTGATTACATACTAATCGAAACACATACTGTACATACATACATACATATACTAAATCAATGTAATGAAAAAAAAAGAAATTGATAGACAAAAAGTTTACTTACATTTTGGATTGAGATAATTTCTCCAACTAAATTATTTTTTTTTTTAGAAAAAAATAAAATGTTAAAAAGTTCGTAAGTAAAAAGAAAAAATAAAAAATATATATTTTAAATAAAATTCATACTGGTTAGAAAGTTGTTTTGACGTATATCGTGGCATTAGTCTACTAATCCTTACAAAACAATCATTATAGCGTCCCCATAACCTCATGAGAAACTTGAAACACTTATTGTCCTGTAGAAGAACATTTTGTTAATATAACGAAAAAGAAATAAATAATTAAAGATATTTAATAGCGTAGTTTGTCACTGAATAGCGGCATATTCTTTTATGGAAAGAACTTTTTATTTTATAGTTAGTGAGAAATAATCAGATTCAGTTCCCAAATAAAAGTTTAACCATTTAATTGCAACATTTAAAAAAAAACTGAGGCTAATATGGTAATTGGAAGCTTTTAATACTTGCGGATTCCTAATTCCGAAAATGAAATTAAACGTTACGCAATCGTTTTAAATTTTTTGATTATAAATTTAACTTATTTGATTGTTAGAATTTTGACAATCATAACTATCCCAAATTTACATAACCGTTAACTTCTATGTATTATGATCTGCAGCATGAAATATTTATATAACCGCACAATTTGAATTTATTTTTTTATTTTTATTTTTATATTTTTTATTTATTTACTATTTTTAATTTAATAATTCGCTGAAAATTCCATAAAAAGATATTTTCTTTTTAATTTATTTACTTTTCTATGCTTTCAAACTCTTCTACTGCACACAAATTGAAGTGCCGAGAAGCCCGAGATGAAATAATAGACGAAATTCTTGGGCCAGCAGCTAGAAAAACAAAAGAAGCAGTCCTAAAGTTACAGGAATACGGGATTTATTTGACCGATAAACAAGTTCATGATCAGTAAATAAAATATTTTTTGATTATTTGTTTTATAAAAGACGATATATATGTTTCTTTTTTTTTTAAAAAAAAAAATATATATATATACTCACAAATTTATCAAAAATTCCAGATTATTTGCGCAATCAACGTTATTAATTAACAGCTCATGATAAATATTAACACTTTCACGTGTAATCATAAATTCTGGAAATTGGCTAAACAAATTCAATTACTTTTGGGTCATATGGTGTACCCAAATAATTTTCGAACAATTAAAATAGGAACTAGCGCTAAAATTTGCAACAATAAAAATTAATTTTACCCCTGAATAAATAAAAATATAAAGCATTGCTCTACCATCTCTCTTCAAATTAATTCAAATTAGTAACTCAACCACTTTAACTTGTAAGTTTGCAAATAGTGTATCTTTGTTGATTTAATAAAATAAAATTATTGAAGAAATTAATAAATCCTCAGGCGCATCATATCATTAAATACACGATGGATAATAAAGGCAAAGAAAAAAGAAAGCCAAATCAGACGAAACCAAAGCAAAGACCAAAACTACCAAAAAATCCTGATGATGATGATATAGGACCTCGTGACAAGGGAAATAAGGATAAACCGTGGAAACCACCAAGAAAGTAATAAGATATATTGCATGGAAGAAGTTCAATTAAGTATATAATATTTTAGTGTATACAGTATATAATATATATCATTATCTTTCTTGTAGGGGGTCAGGTCCTCGAAGTCCGAGAGGTCAGGAAGATCAGGATTATTATTACTGATTGGTTTCTTATCATCATTGAATGATTTTCTACTTTCAACATTGCATTACCACGAGTTATTCTACGTTTAAATGTGTAATTGTTACAATTCATTCAAATTTTCTTTGTGCTTATGCTATGCCGGGAATGTATTCGGGATTCCCGAATCTAAGATTGATATTAAAAAAACGATCATTCCCAAAAATAATTATGTAATCTATGAATATAATAAGCAGTTAATTGCGTAATATTTAGTTTAGTCGGTCTTATTTTGGACTTGTTTTTGAACCTTATAGAATTTGTGCAATGTAATAACGCTTTTATTATTGGAGTCCCGGCATTCTTCAAAGATTCATATTAACCTAATTAATTGCTTTTAATATTTCATAAAGCGTCTTTTACTACAAATATCTCTCAGAATTTTTTTTTTATCTATCCCCTCCATAAAATTTCAACCATTATTAACCATTTTGAAAATGGCAACAATACAGTATTTCTCATGTTTTCAATTTATCTCTATAATTTTATAATTTTATTATGGAGTGATCGACACGGGGTTCTTTCATATTTTTTGTTACCAAATTGATACGAATGTTCTACCATATCATTTCGATGTAGAAAGAAAATTACGTAATTGTCTTACATATCCAATAGTTTATATAAAGGAGTAAATTATTCTTTGAGATCCTGTTTCAAATTTATTATCGACCTATAATTTACTTCAAAAGATTGGATTTGATATTTTTTACTCGTCAATTTTTTAATTTCAGATCTTTCCAGTCAAGAAATTCTGAGATTTCAAATGAATTATTGTATTTCTTACATCTTATGACTATTATAATCATGAGGTATTTTGAGTATATTTTATTCCCTAACCCTTATATCCATTCGTAGTTTAGATGGGTTGCACCTTGTAGCCTATTCAAAGGGTTTTATGTTTGTCAATTTAATAAAGTAATTAAACAGATTGTTATTCTCAAATTACCTAGGTTTTAAGATAGACGAGATTGGGATAATTGTCGTATTTAATGTGGTTTCAGACGCGAATTGGTTGATCGCTTTTTTTACGGATAATATTGAAGAATTTCAACAACTGAAGTTATATATTGAAATGTTATCTATTAATCCATAATATATCGTAAAATTAAATCTGGGACTATAAGACAAGATTTTGAATTGGTTATGAAATCACGTCCTTCGGTGAAGATTAATGGAGTCAATAGTATTTTTATAATAACATTTTATTTTGCTAATTTTATATATAATAAATAGTTATTGGATGGGAAAAAGAGATATCGGAAATAACTGAGTTATAGTTCAGTCATTAGAAATATTGTGGTGACCAATAGCACTAATAACGATTTCAATATTGGATGTCTCATAAAAATATCCCAATTTGTTAAAATTTAATGGAAATAGAGCTAAATTGTTGTGGTTGAAATGAATAGATCTTTAGCATTATTATTATGGAGAAAAAGTATCTGTGATGAATTATTAGGAAGTTTTAGCCAAAATACTTTGTATTGCACATAAACTAATATCTATCTATAGGTCTATAGAGGCATCTGGGTATCACCAAAACCATAGTATTAGTGCAGTATTAGTGCCCTTTTCGGTGCAGATAATAAATTTTCAAAAATCAAGCTCAGATGCGGCTTCTCCAGATTTTATAGGAATAATTGGTTATTGTTCACCCTTTGGAGAGCGTGATATAATGTCTGTAAATATGAATGAAAGGAAATGTGGATTTTCTATCAACTCCTTTAGCTCGATAATTTGAAAATTAGGAAAAGAATAGATTTGTTTATTAATGAGATTAATGAGTATCTCGATGATTTGTTTCATGTTGGGAAGAATATGAAATTGAATATTTCGCTATACATTTTCTTGTACTTTCATTATTTTAAACAAAAAGGAATTAGGAATTTATTTAGGAGAAAAAAATTTTTTAATTTTTTAAATTACGATTTGCGGTCACATGACTGTTTGACAAATCAACTGTAATACTGGTAATCATTTTAACTATTTAATTCTGGTAAATTTGTCATGTGGATCGCTGATTAATCTGATTTTTTTTTCCAGCTAAAAAGTTACTTTTTCATCACAAACGAAAAAAAAAATGATTCTAAACTTAATGATACCAGTATGTCTCATAAATGAATTTTGATTATTTAAAAGGGATGAACATTATAACTCTTTAAAAAAAGAGATATTGTGAAAATTTAATCCGTTGAAACTGGACATTAAGTTTATGGTAAGAATATTTTAATTTTATTTTTTTTATTTTTTTGTGAGTGTGGCTATCTACAAATACTTACTTATCCTTTAGTATTGGGTTATAATTAGCATTTTAAGTAACTGCTGTTGTTAAACCTATACGTGGAAGAGGAAGTCAAGGATTAAAAAGGTTAATACTATGGAACAGTTGAAAGAGCATGTTAAAAAATCTTCTATCTTCTGAGCTGTAATATCCCTTAATCCTCGAACAATATTTAAAAGGAGAAATGGTTGAAATATTAATAACACTTGGTAATAACGAGTGTAGTTACAAATTTATGCCTTCTCCAATCTAAGGATTCAAAAAAAAAAAAAAAATTCAGCCAAGGTTGAGTAATTGGTCGTGTTAATTATTTTTATACACAGGGGAGAAAGAAAATTAATTTTTAATCTTTTTTTATTTTTTACGCGTCATTAGGAGAAGGAATCAACAAAAAATGCCGTTGGAATAGTGGGAAGAAAATGGTGAGCGAACGATGATAACAAATTAAAGAAAATATTTATTTATTTATTTTTTTTTTTTTGATAATTTGACTAATATTGTTATATATTGTTATCAGTGATGAACAAAACTATCAATGATTTGGAACGCAATTCACAATCAACAAATAATAAGATTTAACATACAAGTATATTGTAGGTTGGCAAGTGGAAAAGTCGCATAAAAAAATTTTTTTTTTAATAACTTAGTCACTTTTAAAAGTATAGTTAAATTAAGATGAATTATCTTTTATAAACATTACTCTGAGGAAGAAAGTTAAAGAAAAAGTAGATATATAAAAATTTTTTGATGAGCTAATTGATGACGAAGATATGTTGGAAATCGGAAAAGAATATTAGTTAGAGAAGATGGTGTCAAAGAAAAGAATACGAAAAAGAGAGAAAGATGAAATCAAAAAGTAACATTATCATTTTATAGAATCATTAACATTTATAGAGTTTCTTTTCTAAGTTCTGGTCTAAATCCATACATATTTCTAACACTAAGATAGTATCATATTTTCTTTTATGGAAAGGCGGTTTTATATATGAATTGTCAGCACGTTCCAAAATATCAAAGATACAAGGTCAGTTGATAATTCAGGAAAATAATATATATGGTTCTCTATTCAAAATTTTTTGACATGTAATCGATCACCTTATGCGTATATTTCATGGAAACAAGCTATTATCAGATGATACATATTATATTCTGAAAATTACGCTAGAGAAAGTAGGATGATCAAAATATATTGAAAGGAGAAAGATCATGAGAATACAATCTAGTTTATTATACAGTATATTCGCGAAAACCATAATAACAAATAAACTTATATTACAATAGACTTTATATTCCGATTGGAAGTTAAAAGAGAGGACTATTTAAATACTATTATATGCAAAAATATATGAAAACTATATTTTTATGTAAAAAGGATAGATGAATTTTTGTTAAAGAGGAAAAAAAAATTAAAGATATATATTTCTATTATTTATTATTGATCAATAATTTACCATTTCTAAGTTCTGATAAGAGAATAGATCTACAACAAATTAATAAATACTATGGTAGTCTATGAAAAATTTAGAACTGTTAATGATCAATTTTGGGACGAATTAACGTACTTATTAATATAGTTTCATGGAGAAGAAAAAACCCGGTGTGTATGTTCCTTCATTACGTGATCAGGTTGCAAAGTAGGCAATTTAATGATATTATTCTGATGCATAGAATTATCGAGTGGAGGTAACACAGCAGTAGGATCAAAAGGGGCGGTATGTGTGGCAATTGCAGTAGCAGCTGCAGTTGTTACAGTTGCAGTTGCAATGAAAGTAGCAATTGCAGTTGCAGCGATCGTAACAGTTGCAGTAGTAGCAGCAGCTGCGGTGGCAGTATTAGTTGTATTGGCAGTAGCAGTGGTAGTAGTGGTGACATTTGCAGTGATAGTCGCTCCGGCTCTTTGTGATCCTGCTTCAATATCGTCGTTATTTAAAATCGACGAAATTCTGGTATAGTCCTTATTAATCAGGGTCTCATTAAAGGAAGCCATAGCACCTAGCGCTCCACTTTTTCTTTCACTTCCAGATCGTTTACGTTTGATCAAACTAGAATTTATGATTAGACAAATTATTTTATATGGATATAATATTTTGAATAAATTAATATAAAATAGAACTTTTGTTTACCGATCATAAACTTGTTTTAAATCCCAGTAAATCCCATATTTTTTTAACTCTTGGACTAAACTATCCAATTTATCCAAAGAAAATGTTTTTCTTTTTCCAAGATCTGTTTGTTTGATAATTTCGTCGACTATTTCACCGATTTTGAACAAAGTCTTTAAAAAAAAGGATATAAATAAGTATGGACAAAAAAAATTAAATTTATTCTTTTTTCTTTTTTTTTATCGATTTTAATGAACTTACCACATTTTCGGACATATCGGACATTTTGTCAAGAAGAAAAGAAATCCGCTGATTTAAATTTAGAATATACGTTTATAAAAAAAACGCATTTTTAAGGAAAAGTGGGTGAATGAACAATTTTTTTAGAAATACTTGAATGTTTCTTTGATAAAAATAATTGTAATACAAATACAAACATAAAAATAAAGTTTAAGGATTTACTATCCGACATACTGTAATGCTTGTATATCACAACGATCACAATGACGCATTAAGGCATTATGCATTTCTGCAGTTGACAATTAATTAAAATATATTTTTCTTTTCTTGCAAGATATTTTAGCTATCATGACCTTGAATATATTAAATCTCATAAGAAGGGGATCTTTATTATATGCATATATGATTTTAATATCTTTAAATTAAGTTTTTTTGGAAGCTAAAATTCGAAGATTCACGATGCAATCATGTGTAACGGAATAAACGCCTTCAAATTAAGGCATTTTCGCCGACCCATTTAGAAATTTTTGAAAGAGAATTTCTGATGATCTGTAAACATCCATCTGAATATTTGATCGGATGACGTGATGAGTTATCTAAAAAAGGAATACAAGCTTTTCTCACGAATTTGGTAAAAAATGGATAGATATAAAAAACTAATTTTTAATTAGAGTTTATGATTACGTATTAATTGTCCATTATGGGCCGTTACTTTGTTGTATTTATCGCCAATTTAATTTTTAATTTTTATTATTTCTCTTTATCAAGTAGGTTAAAATGTCCTAATAACATCATGAGTTGAAATTTCTTGTCTTCAAAAATATCGAGAAAAGTCAGTTTTAAACATACGAGATATTTTTCTCGTTCGGGTTATTCTATATTGACTTGATCAAGATTCAAGACTTCATAAATATTTAAATCTCTCAATTATCTAATGATTTCGCTTTTCGGATTTCACTTTTCAGATTCAGCTATCCCGAGTCGTGAGCTTGCAGAGCTGATTGTATTTATTTTGATTAATTTGATCGCGCTTTTTTTTTGGATTGCCACCTTCATTTTTATCTTGAGCTTGACATAAAATATGATTAATACAATGTTAATAGTATCAGATGCACTATTCTTGTATTTTTAAATAAAGAAAATTAATTTATTTAATTACCTTTCAACGATCAGATTCATGTCGATTTAAAAGTTTTGTACTAGGATAAAAACCCTCGTTCCCGAATAAATGAAAGACGTACTGTTAAATAAAACAGTTTTCATCATATAATTGATCTAATACAAACATAATTTTTACATTTTTCTGAATTTTTTTTCGTTACATTGTGGTTCTTGTTCGCATAATTTACATCCTTTATTAATAAAAATTAAAAACAATTGTTTGTTTTGTGTAATTTCGCGTTGCAGAAGATTATTAGACTTCCCAAACCTATCAAGAAGCCCAAACTTACAAGTACAACCTGCACACCTTTAATGAAAATAGTATACGTACCTACTAATCAGTTGTTCTATTATCAGTTATCGCATCATTCACATTTTTAAAATTAGTAACTCTCTTATATTTCTGTCTTCTTCCTCTGGGATATTATAAGATTCTGAGAGGTGAATCGTCGAGTCAAACTACAAGAGAACTTTGCACGGA
This sequence comes from Oehlia diaphana, assembly GCA_003833135.1. Lineage (NCBI taxonomy): Eukaryota > Fungi > Glomeromycota > Glomeromycetes > Glomerales > Glomeraceae > Oehlia > Oehlia diaphana. The sequence continues at coordinate 65,934 of QZLH01000084.1, read as the reverse complement.
AGTCATACCATAAACATCTCGCAGGTTATCAAATCCCTAACAACGCAACCTTTTTAACGAGGCCACATTTTTTTGCCATAATAAATATTTCAGAATATGAAATTTATAATTATAATTATAATTGATAAAAAAAAAAATTCCTTTATAAACAGAATTAATACAAAATATTTATATGAATTTACAAAAGAATCTATACTCTCGAAACCTATTACTTGATAAGCAACTTTTTCACGATTTAAATTTTTTTATGGTATACCGTTAAACTTTAAAAACAGGCTTTACATGCATAGCCAGAATTCGAGTAATCAGTTATACAAAAAAGTTAGGATCATCCGTTTCCCAAATATAAATTGTGCATTTATTTTTTTTTTTTTGTTTCGAAATTCTAAATTTTTTTATAACTATGAAAATTAAATACTGTGTTTTTCTACTCTTTTTAATTTCTACATACGGTAATTTAATCCCTAATAATAGGGTTATCACAGATTCCGAAGATTTTAATTTGATAGAAGGAATCACATATAAAATAGTTCATTCAAATTCAGGCTTAAGCTTGGATAGTGATGGTAATGGAGTTTATACCAGTACTATTTCTAGTCCGTATCAATATTGGTCATTAAAAAAGGCTGATGGTAATAAGTATAATATCATAAGTTTAAAATCTGGTATGAATTTAGATAGTAACGGTAAAACCGCATATATAAGTGTTCCGAAACATAATTCTATTTTTAATCCATATCAACATTGGATGTTTACAAAGATTGATAATGATACTTATAATATTATTCATCCAGTATCTCGGAATTTGGATGGCAATGGTAAGGAAGTTTATATCAGTAGTCCTGAAGACAATTCCAAAGTAAATCCTTATCAATATTGGTCATTTGAACCTAGTAATTATAATTTAAACGCAACAGTAATGGATTTTACATATCCTCCAGATATAAAAGATAATTTGGATAAATATAAGTCACGCGTTAACCTTTTAAGTGGTAATTTTGTTTTTGAAAATTATGCAAATGCAACAATAGAACAAACTATCGATAGAATTGAAACAAAATCAAATACTTTTACTTTGGAAATCAGAAAATCAGATTCATTTCAATTTACAATAAATATTGACGTGAAGGTTGATCTTGGTATATATATTCTCCAAACTTTGGGAATAAACACAGGGTTTATAGAAGGTACTGGTGGGATTAAATTTGCGTTTTCTTCAAAACATGAGAAAGTATATAGGGAAACCGTATCAGAAACGGTTTCATATAATGTTAATCAGAAAATAACCATACCACCCCTTAATTCGGTAAAAGTTAATAGCACGATAGATAAGATTAGTATTCGCGTACCATTTAAAGCAAAAATTAGAGTTAATGGAAAAGCAGACAGATTAAACGAGAATGGAAGAGTTGTTTCAATGACCGATGTCGAGATTAATGCACTTAGATGTTATCTTCGAAAGGAAAAATATGAATCTAAAAATATAACAGTTGAAGGAAATTATCTTATTGTTGATACCAGTGGTACTTTGGAAGTAGAAGGTTATGGATTTGATACAAGAATTGAAACATATCCTATCTCCCAGACCCCGATCCAGCCGACCCCTCCTCAGGATATCTCTTACTTCTCCTACTTCATACTTTACATCGCGCTTATCATATTATCTTTTATTGCATATTATTTTATAAAATCATATTTAAACAAAAAAAATGATGAATACGTTAGAATACCTTAGCATAATAATTTATTGTGTAATGTAATTTATAAATTTTTTTGTCTTTTAATTATATAAGCGATTAGTTATACAAAAATATCTAAAAGGCTTGGATCAACCGGATAATTTTGATTCCGTCATTAGGACATACAAATAGAATAAAGTTTCTTTTGGCAAGTGCAACATACCGATTTTTCATCAGTTATTTAAAATGCACTCGCATTTTTTTTTTTTTTTTTGGTTCATCATAAAAACTTCAATTTTAAATTTTTGTAACCATGAAAATAAAATATAGTGTTTTTCTTTTTTTTATAATTTCTGCCCATAGTAATTTAATCCCTAATAATAGGATTATCACAGATTCCGATTCTACAAAAGATTTTAATTTGATAGAAGGAATCACGTATAAAGTAATTCATTCAAAGTCAGGTTCAAACTTGGATAGCAATGGTAATGTTATCTATACTAGTTCTGCATCTAATCCATATCAATATTGGTCATTGAGGAAAGCTGATGATAATCGTTATAATATCGTAAACTTAAAATCTGGTATGAATTTAGACAGTAACGGTCAAACAGCGTATATCAGTGCTCCTGAACATAATTCTATTTTTAACCCGTATCAACATTGGATGTTTACAAAGATAGATGATGATGTTTTTAATATTATTCATCCAAAATCTCGAAATTTAGACGGCAATGGTAAAAATGTTTATATCAGTAGTCCTGGAGATAATTCCAAAGTAAATCCTTATCAATATTGGTTATTTGAACCTAGTAATTATAATATAAGTGCAACAGTAATGGATTTTACATATCCTCCAGATATAAAAGATAATTTGGATAAATATAAGTCACGCGTTAGCCTTTTAAGTGGTAATTTTGTTTTTGAAAATTATGCAAATGCAACAATAGAACAAACTATCGATAGAATTGAAACAAAATCAAATATTTATTCTTTGGAAATAAGAAAATCAGAATCATTTGAATCTACAAAATATGTTGGTATGGATTTTCATATTGGTATACCTATTTTCGAAATATTGGGGATAAATACGAGATTTGTTGGTGGAATTAAAAGTACATTTCGTTCAAATCATGATGAAGTATACAGAGAATCCGTATCAGAAACGATTTCATATCATATTAGTCAAAAAATTATCGTACCCCCCCTTAATTCTGTAAAAGTTAACAGCACTATAGATAAGGTTAGTATTCACGTACCATTTAAAGCAAAAATTCGAATCAGTGGAAAAGCAGACAGATTAGATGAGAATGGAAGAATTGTTTCAATGACCGATGTTGAGATTAATGCACTTAGATGTTATCTTCGAAAGGAAAATTATGAATCTAAAAATATAACAGTTGAAGGAGGTTATCTTATTGTTGATACTAGTGGTACTTTGGAAATAGAAGGTTATGGATTTGATACAAGAATTGAAACATATCCTATCCCTCAGACTCCGAAGGACCAGCCTTCGAATTCGAATACCTCCTACTTTTTCTTGCTTTATATCGCGTTTATTATATTATTTATACCCTTTATTGCATACTTTATGAAAACATATTTATATAAATTATACGAATCAGAAGGATATGATAGAATACCATAGTATAATTGTAGTATATTCCTACTGATTTTAGAAACTTATGTATTTTTACTTCATTTGTAATATATAAATATAATATATGAAATATCATCTTTTTTTCAATAAAGAATATTTTGCTATCTGTATCCTGTTTTAGAGTCTTACTTCCTATAGTCCAGGACTAGTTTGTAAATATTAAATAAAAAATTGTAAATTCAACTAATTCAATTATTCGAACGATTGTTTAATTTCGATCAATCTATCTGATGAATCAATAAATGCTATCTCATATCGCCAATAAAAGACGCTTTGGTTCCTTCAAACTATTCTTGTTATTCTGTGTTTAGTCGGTAAATTAATCTGATATTAATCCCACAATTTTTAAATAATAAAATGATTTTTATCAAAATAAGTACACTTTATTAAGTATAAAACAAGATATACATGATTATTTCACATTTATCGATTTTAACTGCTACTGTAGCACGCTCAAAACTACTCTTTGATCTCCATAAAAAAATAAAGTAGAATAAAAAGATTTGTGCCTTAATGTTTTTAATTTACATAACTTGTTTTGACAACTTAGTTTGATTAATATAAACTCATGAATACGCAAAACTAATATTGGCAATTTAGCTTCATTCGTTTCATTCTAATTGTTTCATTTCTTTGATTTGATGGATTTCATCAATCTGATGAATTAATTAATGCTATCTCGTAATGGAGGAATCGTTAGACGACACAGAACCATTTTTCTCCAATTTATTCGAACTACACCTGCTATTCTGTATTTAACTGGATAAGCAAACAGATTTTTTTGTTAGAATAGGGACGATTTATTAAATATAACATAAATATTTCAACTTTACCTACTGCATTTCGTGAACTTTAATAATATTAATTTTTTCACAAGTCTTTTTCCTCCATTTTTTTCAAGAAATATTTTTCAACAAGAAGGGGGTGACATATTTGTATGATCAACATCTTTTCTAATAAAAAAAATTTGGTCCCTAATGTTTCTAATTTAATATTTTGTTTTGACAACTTATTTTGATCCAAGAACACATTGATGCTCATTTGTTTTCATTCTAATTGTTTTATTGCGCTTTATCTGTTATTCTTTGTTGTTTTGACATAATTATCTACCAGACTCACTTCATTTGACAATATTGGTATTATACTTTCAAAAAATCACGAGAACCTTCTAATGAATAATCCGAGCATAAGCTCAAGCGACTTAAATAGGTTAGCTTTTTTTATCTAGGAACTAAAATTATATAATATCATGATCAAATTAAATATAATTATTTTTTTATTCTTTTTTTTTGGCTTTACCCGTAACTGAGTTATTGTAAAACAAGTTAAAATTGTTCTGTTCTATCGCGTTGAAAAAAAAAAATAATCACGTGGCAAGGTTGCACAGCATTTATCAATCTTTTTTTTTTACATCAGGAAAAAGCTTTTATTAATAATAATTAAACTACTTTTTTTTTTTGGTTTTCTTATTTATATATATATATATATATTTTTTTTTGAAAAGAAAACAATACAGGATAGAAATTTAATATGGAGAGTATCTATGAACCGTTTTGATCAAACGTAACTTTACAACTTCATCATAAGCGGTTGAAGAATTATTTGGTTTAGGCTCCATGATAGGTAACTTAATATAATTTTGATTAGTCATGGGGTAATCAAGTCGAGGAAGCAGTTTAAAAGGAGCGACAAGTATGTTAATAGGGTAATTCTTTTGAATTATGCACGTTCCCATCTCATTATTTACACCTCCATCGCCGTCTCCTATTTCATTACTTGCAGTACCATTTTGATTAGGAGGAGGTCTTGGTGCGGCTACACGGTCTTGACGAAATATTCTGGAATTTATGATAAATTTGTGAGTATTTTTTTTTTAAAAAAAAATGAAACATATTCTTTTATAAAACAAAATAATCAAAAATATTTTATTTACCGATCATGAACTCTTTTTTGGGTCTCATAAATCCCGTATTTCCGTAACTTTAGGACTGCTTCTTTTGTTTTTCTAACTACTGGCCCATGAAATAGAAATTCTTTTATTTTTTCTTCTCGGCTCTTAAGACATTTTTTATTCTATATAAATTTTTAAAAAAAGAATTTTATGGTGATAGAAACAGTTAGATTTTTGATTTTTGATTTTATTTTTTATTATTATTTTTTTTTCTTTATTAACTTACTTGTTTGGTCATTTTTCCTTTCCTTATGTTTAGAAAAGTATATGAAAAAATATTCTTTTAAGAAGGAAAAGAAAGAACACAGGATATAATCCTCCATCCTAATGATAATTCTTGTTCCATGATATTTATGAAATATTTTAATACTCTAAAAATGTAGTACATCAAAAAAAAAAAATAATGGTTTCCATTATCCATTATTCATTATCCATTTTCAAATAATAATGTGGTTCTCCTTTTTTGTTAATTACTGGATCTAAATATTTGTGATTTGCGCAAGTAATCCGTCAGTGTATCAACTTTATCATATCTAATATTAAAGATAAACACAAAGAATAAACATTAACAATGTATTAAAAAAAAAATTTATAATAATAAACATTATTTTCATTGTTAATGAATACAAATAAGTATATGTAAATTTATATGTATTTACTTTAAATCTTTCTTCAATTTATTCGACTATTGAGTCAGCTCCCGCCTTCTACGCCATGAAATCTTATATATGAGAAAATACTGTACATATTCCCCTTAAAGCTTCTATAAAAAGTAGATGTTGAATGAAAGCGTATCTATGTTGTAATATCGTGATGATTTTGATGATTTACATATTTTTATTATTGCTTTTAGATTTAGTACTGATTTAGTATAGTCTGTGTGTGATGATTTTATGATCGACAAACAAACAAATATTTGTTTCATTATGTCATTATGTCATTGCCATGGCTCTAATTTATCATCGGATCTTTCTTTTCTTAGATTTATAAAATATACGAGGTTTTCAAAAACCAATTTCTTAAATTTATATTAAAATGTGAAATTAAACTATATAAACTTGCTGTAAAAATTTGAATCCATGTTTCAATGATGAAGTGAAATATTTTAAATATATTAATTGGTTTGCTGCGGTTTATAGAAAAATTTCGGTGTCCCTGTAAATCTCACGTCGAAGATAAATACGGTATTGATAACGTGATCTCATGGGTCGTTGAATTTTAATTATAAAAGTGTCGGTGATACTGGGGAGCATAGGGATATTTTAATTTTATTGGCTGATCGATGATGATTCTGATTGGTTGAAATCAATTTTTGTAATAAATTCGTAATGCCAATTTTAAAGGTTTCACGAAAAATTTTCAAGGAAAAGATCATCCATTTAGTTCTTAACCTTGCTCACGTGAATCCCAGAAACTTTTAGTCAAAGAAAAAGCCA
>QZLH01000084.1:12803-24235 GCA_003833135.1 Oehlia diaphana | reverse complement strand
CTTAAATATAGGAAATTTCAATATTTTATTTTGCTATATTGCGTTATTTACATTAGAAACATATAATTTTTAGCTTTCAAAGTTGTTTTTAGTTTATGGTACTTCTGTTTGTGAAATGGGTGAAAATCTATTCCACGCGTGAGATGTGAAAAACGCTTTTTTTTATTGTCGCTATTATCCCCGAATTTTATTAGTAACGCAGTGCCGTTCTTAAACGATTCGGCAATTAAAGATATAACATTTTAATCGTCTATTCTAAATTTATTATTAATTTATTATCATAAGTTTGATTTCTTTGCAATTTACATCGATGTCGATGGTCTAAAAATTTTTGTTCTGCTTAAATATGGGTTATGGTAATTGGTAAAAGTTTGTGAATAACCGCATTAAAAATCTTTATACATAAATCACGAAAAATTTTTCCCATATAAAATTTTCTCTTTAATTTAACACGCGTGATCATACATGATTATCATGATGTTAAATCACAGGTTTTTGATATATTTCAAAAAATGTGTTTAAATTTCATTTAAATTTTCATCAATAATCTTTAATAATTTCAACAATCTGTATGCTATGTATGTTATAATGATTTAAACGCGTTTTATATTGTTCATTACACGTGTTAAATTTATTTTAATATTATCACGATATTATTTGTTCTAAAAAGTTTGAGCTTATTTTCAAAAAAAAAAAAAAATTCTCATAACAATCTGCGGCTACGGCAATTGTCCTTCAAAAATCTTCTTTGGCATGTGTCATATTTAAAAAGTATAGATCTATTTTACCCATTATTACTAATAAAAAAAAATGATATATTCAGGATTTTCTCTAAAGATATAAATAACAAGTCATTAATAAAAGAATGTAGCGAACACGTTAATAAAAGAATCGTATGTCGTATAATGTCATATGGTTAATTATAGAAAATTATGAACTTTTTATCACTCAATTTTGAATATTTCTACTTAAATAATGATAACGGGGCCTTCATATGTACTCAATTTAAAATCTGGAAGAAAAACTAAAAGGTATATATAGCAGTAAAATATTTCGTAACTTAAAAAGGATACAAATAAAATATTTAAAACATTCTTTTGATATCTTTAATAATAATCACTTGGAACTTTTGGTATAGTGATAAAACATATTACGCAGCTGTTAAAGAACTTGGAACGAATTACGTTGTACAGTTCGGCGCTTCATCTAATCATTTTTCATCATTTTGTACAATACTTAAAGCAAAGTTATTTATTGATAGAAAGTGGGATCACACTTGTAATCAAATTCAAAAATCTACTTTAAAAGCAAGAAAAGATGGATTCTTTGATAAAAAATGACAAAAACATTTATTTAAATTTGATGTTATCAATTGGATAAATGATAACGAAGATAATTCAAAGAATAATATAAAGTATGCAAGAAAGAACAAAATCAATATTTGGAGGAATTGTTGCTATATCTGTCTACTTTTATATAGCTCAACCATCGCGTAATAAGTGATCAAAAACAATAATTTTAAGCCTGAATTTATAAATAGGTATAATAAATAATATGTAAACTTTATTTATATATTTTTATATAAAAGTCCTCTAGTACAAATTTTAATTATATCAATAAAAGTTTTCTATCACAATAAAAAATTCTAACTTTATCTAAATTATTAAATAAAATTTATAACAAAATCATGAACTTTCATTAAAAAGTTTGTAGTCTTTAGTATATTATTTCTAATGATAAGACCAAAATATCCAACAGGTGTAACGTGATTTATCGTAGCGTCTCTAGATTTTAACACATCAACAGGTGCTCGTTTTAACATTTTATTTTCATATTCTTTAATACAAGAAATATAATTTTCTGGAGAATATTCAAGTAGTGCTTGAGAAAGAGCTTCAGCATCTTGAATAGCATGTGTGGTTCCTAATCCTAATAAAGGACTCATAGCATGTGCTGCATCTCCAATTAATGTAACTCGACTACTTGTCCACGAATTAATAGTTAATGGATTAATATCTCGTACTTTTCTCAGTTGTATTGGATTATAAGTTTTAAATGGATAATCTTCTGACTTTTTTGGAATTGCTTTAGGAGCTAAATCCCATAATTCTAATAAAATATCAGTCATTTCACATTCTGGCCTTAATTTTCGAATCATATTTTTAACATGTTCAACAACTGATTCAGGATTATTATCATCAACTTTAAATTTTTCTGTTTCATCATTATCTAATTCGCTAGAATAAAAATATGCTATTGTTGTTCTATAATGAAGCTCATCGGAATTGTTTTTTTTCTTGTAATTTTGTTCTTGTTCAATTGGAATTAAACGTAACGCAATAAGTGTTGCATCCCCATTTAATCCAAGTGTTTTTTGAACTAAACTATTTCCATTAACTTTAATTAATCTGTCCAATAGATGCTTAGGTACAATGATATTTGCAACAACAAAATTTGCTCCAATATCGTTAATTTGTAATTCTGGTATTTTTTGTTTTCGAACTAAAGAAAGAAAAAAAAATACATATTAATTATTAATAAAACAATAAAATAAATAATGTTTAATTTTTTAATTTATTGAATCTTAAATTTTTACCTGGAGAATTAACTCCGCTTGCATCAACTAAAATGTCACAAAATTCTTGTGATCCGTCCTCGAAATTTACCCAAACACCTTCGTCAGTTTCTTTATATCTGACAAGCTTTTTACCCCATTGAACTGGAACATTTTCTAATAAAACTTCTCTAAGCCTATCCCGATAAGCAACAGTCATTGACAGAAAACGATCGGGAATTTCTGCGATTTCATAAATGTCTTTAAATTGTTTAAATGGAGGTCTTAGTAAAAGATTTCCTTCATGATCATTAGCTGAAACTCCATGATATTCTACATCAGGAATTGGGTTTGGAATGGCTTTTGGTAGATTTAAAGCGACTGAGGATGGAATACAATTCATGAGTGATCGAAATCCTTGAGTTGTAAAACCTACATGATAACCTTGCCATCGATCTAATGTTTTAAGTTTTAACAGAAGTTGAGTTAGTCACGTGGTATTAATAAAAGACATTTACAAAATTCATATAAAATCATTTACCTTTAGGACCAGATTCTCGTTCAAAGATCTTTACATTGAATTCTTTTTTATCTTTGTTTTTTATCAAAGAATGATAAAGAGAAAGTCCTCCCGGACCAGCACCGATGATAATTACAGTTGGAACTTTTTCTTGTTGCATTTTTATTTGTATAGTATTATAATTTTAATTTTTAATTTTTTTGTAAATTATTGGTAAGAATTATTTGAATGTATTTTTTTTTTAAAATAAAAAAAATTTAATGAATTCCAACATGAAAATTTTAGGAATATTTATAATAAAAATTGATCTCTACAAATATTGATATACCAAAAAATTTTAACCGAAATTTAACCGAAATTTAACCGAAACTTCAATCAAAATTTATCCGAAATTTATCCGAAATTAAAATTTACTCAATATTTACAATAAATCTGTTAATGAACAATATTTTAAGTTAAAGTTCTCATTATTAAGATTATCAAAAAAAAAAAAAACAATCGAATTAACTTAATTAAAGTTAGAATTTCACAATTCAAAAAATTTTAATTACTGCATATATACTTTTGTGTTTCAAATATGATTATCATTTTTTTTATTCACCATTGTGTCATTTATTCAAGTAATTAACCTTATTTATCATCATCATAAATTGAATAAAATTCCCAAATATATAAAAAAGGAAATACATTATAATAAGTCATATGACGTATAAAAATATTCGGTTTAAACCATTAAGTTCATAGCGCCGTTTATTGATTGGTGGAACATTCGGTAATTTTTATCTATTAGAATGATAATTCCATGAGTCAATTGGATCATGTATATTTGATAGGTACGGTCGCACAAATTGATTATTAATAGGATATATCATTTTGAAAATGGTTGATGAAACTTGACATTAAATGATTGTATATACAGTATTTCGGTAATTATTATTTAATTTTTTTTTTTAAAAAAAAGTGTGTAGGAGGATGAATTGTTAATTGTGTAAGATGTTGTATCTGAAAAGTCGCAAGAAATGTTTTAAGTCATCGCATGAAATTTTCGAAGGAGCTCGCTCCATTCAAGTTGCATTTATTTAATATGCTCAACTGCCTAATAAAAATATACTGTAAATATATGTATTTTTATAATCAAATTTGAGTGTTTATCATGAATCATTATGTAAGTATTATGTAAGTAAAGTCCAAAATATTCAGAAAAAAAAATATGGAGATAATTCCTTGGGATAATCGGACTAAAAGAAAAAAGGCGCTCTATTGGACGAATTGGTTTGTTATATTTGTGCAATGATTTTTACTTCATAAACAATTATTAAATGAACTTATCCATTGTCAAAATTTCAAAAGTTCAGGTCAATATTTTGTAGATTGTGAGAGTAAAATTATGATTATTATTATCCTATAATTATGTGGAAGTAGAGATCTGTATTATTCTTACTAATTAAAACAGCAAAACATATAGTATGTGCTGACTTTTTATAAATCATAAATGTTTATTTTATAATATAGTAATAACTTTATTCATAAACAAAATCCAAATACGAAAGAAAAATTAAACCAATTTACATAGATCAAAGACGTTTCAGTTTACACTATAAAAAGATTTAACGTTGTTATAAAATAACTGAAAATATCACAATGTATAATAACGGAAAAAAAATATGTAGATACTGTATGTCGAAATAATTCATCGTATATTGATCATAACCAAACAATTTTCCAAAATTAATTTCAAACTCTCCTAAAGGTGTACTGAACCCTGTTACTTTTCCGACTTTTAAAACCTAAACCTACAACCTTAGCTTCTACACCATCGCTGCTAATAGATGCACTTGTATCAATATTAAGTCTAACATTTGCTTTAACACCTCCAATTTCAAGTCTTCAACTTCTACCACATCAATACCTGTCTTTATTTCAACACCAATTTTTCCAGATACCTTAATGAATTGTGAATATTAAATATAGAAGTATAAAAATTTGATATTATATTTTGGTTATCTTTATAGAGGTTACTTTTATTAATATAGTATAAGAGAATATTAAAGGCAGATTAAAAACATAGAAAGGGAGACATTCAAACAGTAAAAAGCGCAAGATTTAAAAGATTGCAACTTATTATTAAACAAGCAGGAAATAAAAGCACTAGGTTTTTTCTGATCTTAAAACGAATGCAGTATTTTGGTAATGAATCAGGGGACCATAGCTGAAAAATGTGTATACTATCTGAGAACAGCCATGAATTTCTCTCTTTTTTCTTTCTGGGAGAGTCAAACGAGCAGGAAATCATCTAACCGGAATATTGTATAGGGTATAGGCATAGTCCCCGATCGAACTAGAAAGATCAATATCCTTTGAACCGGTAGTAACAATGGCCGTACCTCCTATCTTGATAAAGCAATAAGCTGAATCCACTGGCTTTCCTACAATTTCTAGTAAATTCATATTCCTGAAGTCTCCATCATAGCAAGTGAAAAATAAATTCGCGTTTAATTGCTTCATTTGCATTAGTATGATTGTCTTTTTGGTTAGTTACTACAATATATTTCAAAACGCGCTCTGATATATCTTTTGTATTCGACGACATCATTGGACTCTCTTTCAAGTTTTGGAAGATCAATAATATAATTACCAGCTGTTAAGGTCTTTATATTAAGAAATCCACGAGAAAATGGCCGTTGCATGGAGGTTGAGCCTGTTATACTTACAATACGTGTATCTACGACGATGATTTGTATCCATGACGATTGTACATGCCAGCTCTTCAATCAATTGAGTCCTTTCTATCACCATAGTATTTATGAGACATGTTTGTCATGTACTCATGTGCAAAGCTGAGATTTCAAGTTTATTTATTTACGAATTATACTCTATTGAAACTTTCAAGAGGATGATATAAATGTGTTCAGAGAAGTGCTTGATAATGATAATCTTCGAGAAAGGTAACAGTTCCTCCTTGATGTACAACGTTAATTTTGCCATTACAGTAAGTATTAACGAAAGTTAAATTTTTTTCTAAACTAAAATTATAGTTTTGGTATAATTACTGTATAACAGATAAGTGAAATAATAGCTGAACATATTATCATCATGATTAAACCATGATAAAAGAACTTAGCAATGAAAATTTTGCAAAGGTCTTAAATGCAAATAACAACAACATATGAAATTTACAGTATATTATTATCGTAGGATTCCTACATTTTCCCTATTTTATTTATTTGTACTGTACCTTGTAACGCAAAGGTTATTTAAGTAAATAATTATTTTATTTTATATTATTTTTATATACAGTATGTACTCCGGGAAGTTCCCATTCAAAGATCTTCAAAACACTTGCAACAAATACTATTTTGTGGTAACGATCTGCTCATACGTTTAAGGAAATACTTTGGGTGAAATTTTAAATCATTAATCATTATTCATTAATCATTATTGAGTAGAGTAGCGACCCACCCTCCCACCTGGCGAACAAGGATTTTATTTATAGTTAATTAAAAAATTAATTTTTTTAACGAATGAATTTATGACATGTAAAAAAAAAAAAAATTTAATCCAAAAAAGGTAATTAATAAGCCCCAGCGACTTTTACATGTTCAAAAAAATAGAAAGTAATTGATTTAATAATCAATAAGCCTCCACAGTAACTAATTTTAGCAACTACAATAATTGTTCATTACCTTCTTAGGAAATATTGAGGCTTAATCACCTTCTTAAACTGCAGTTATTACAATCATATCATTTTTTTTATTTATTTACCCTTATTTCAAAATGATATACTGTACCGTACATGTGGAAATGAAGTTAAATTAAATAAACATACATTATGGAGCCTCTGGTTTTGACATATACGCACATATTTCATATACTTTTGATTTTAAATTATTTTATTTTTTTTAATTGTATTTATTTTCTCAATTATTAAATGTATTAAAAATGTGAAATCATTTGTGAGTCACCTTAAATAATACGAGTGTTGCATTGATTTTTTTAGTTTATTGTATTTTTTTTTAAATAATAAATAAATTTTAAAACAATACATTAAGTGAAACAATTTTTTTTCATTCATCATTCTAACGATGATTTACACCATTTAAAAAAATCTTGTGTGAAAAAAAATCATCCATGAGATTTCTAAAAAAATTTATTTAAATTAAAATATAATATGCTCCGATCCCCAATCATTGACCCCGTGATGCTATTAATTAATATGCTCAAATTTGTTCCTTTCAGTCCCGTATTCTATGGTGGGTACTGGAACAAAAAAAAAATTACTGGCTAGTTTTAACATAAATCGGAGACGTGTAACAACTGTAAAATATCATTCACCTGATTGCAGATCATATACAAATATGATACTTCTTATTTATTGCCGTGCGAGACAAGCTGCCACCTTTTCCACGGCAAGTGACATTGAGTTAAAATTAAATAAGAAAAGAACTTTATTAAATAAAATGCGTTGCTTGGTTAATTATAACATAAAATTATAAGATACGAATTTTGGGTTATAAAATATAAGATTTATGGGTTAAAATCATTACATTGATTACTAACATTGATGAAAATAAATTCTAATATAAAGATTATTTGATTTCTGAACGTAAGAACTCTTTCAATTTCTCCCAAAATTATTTAAAGGTACGTTATTATTTAATGTTACATCATAATTACTATTATTATTATTAGTTAATGTTTATCACCATGCGGATCAATGATTTTTCAATGATCTTAAATGTTATTGTTATTAAATTTATTATAATATATAACCACATATTACGAAACGGGTTATTATCATTACCTAATTTACTACTTTTTAATTATGGTAAAATTATGACACTACGGTGTGTAATAAAACCAGGCTAAATAATTAGCCATTTAATCAAGTAATATATAAGGTTTTTATTACATTTAGTTTCGCCATTTGTCTATTTACATCTTGCCATATCGTATGTTGTATTTTGATTTTTCCTTTATATCTAGTAGTGTGGTGACTTATTTTAAGGTTTCGCGAAACCTTTTAGCATTGTTTGCGTCATTAATCTATACTTTATCGCTCGTAATAAATAAAAAATTTTTTTTCACTGTTGTAGACTTGTGGAATATTACTAAATGAATGTGTTTAATTTGTTATTTTAAACATATTACATGTATTTGTGGCATTTTTAATCAAATGTCTCAATATTCTATATTCTTTTTTGTTTTTTTTTCACAATTAATTATTACAAGTCCTTATACACTTGTTGAACGTCATGGTCACACCGCAAGTTATATGGACAATAAAATTTATTTTCTTGGTGGAGATACGAGTAAACATTCTAGGGGTACCAATGATTTTTTTTATTTAGACGTTTCAATACCTTTTAATTTGGATTCTACTTTACCAATATCCGATTTAAGTATCGATTCTCGTTATGTTATTGCTCATGGTCATGGGATATCAACTATTTGTGGTCCTAACAAAGATACGATCTTTCTAACTTGTGGAGTTACTGATATAGAAAGGTTTACTTATAGATATATTAATAACAAAGAGTGGGTTCCGGGTCCATCATTTAGAGATGTTCCCTGGTCATCGGCCGTCTGTAATAAAAATGGATCATACATACATATATATGGTCGTTATGATGACAATAAATATTTGATGACTATTATAGATACTACCACCTGGAATTTAGTATCGTCTGATTTGAATATAACGAATTATCTTGCCCCAGAGATCTTATTACCAAACGGAAAAATTGCTTATATCGGCGAAAGAATAAATAACTTGTTGGTTAATGTACAGTACGACTATTTTGATTTATTTTTATCACGTAATGATTTTAATTAACTGTATGTTTTATTATATTAACACAGTTTCGGAATATTTATATATATGATACCAATGATGGAACATGGACAAATATGGTAAATAATTTTGTAAAGGAGAAGGGTATTTATGCCAATTTTTTATTCTCTGCTACTTAATGCACAAAATTTGTTACAAAACAATTATTCATAGAGTACAAGTGGAATTGAACCATCACCTAGACGTTTACACACAAAGGTCTTAAGTATATATCAATTTTAAAAATACATATTATATTAAATAAAGTATTTTAATAAATTGGTTAAATAATTTTCTAGCACAAGATGGCCTTATTATTATTTATGGAGGAGTAAACTCTGGATTACCTGTTCCCGATCAAATATCAGTTTTAGACACCAAAGTAAACCCTTTTATATGGTCCATTCCTAATATTGATCCTGCACCTAGCTCTGCACCATTTCGTGGACATACGGCTACTCTTGTTGGAAATTATATGATTATTGCATTTGGTATGAATGTTATATTGATGAAATCTTGCTTTTACTTTTACTTGAATTAAGTTTATTTTAATTTTTCTTCAAATTATTATATTATATAGGACGTTACCGTAATTCTACTCATGATTCTATTTATAGTGATCAAATTCATATGATTGACGTGAGCGAAGAAAATAATTATAAGTGGGTTAAAAGTTTTACTCCAAATAATACCTATGCAATTAAATCACCTGGAGTAGCTCATGCAGTAATAATAGGTGGAACAACTGGTGGTATTGCAACTGTAATAATTATTATATCTGTTAGTTACTTATTATATCGTAGAAAGAGAACTGTTATATATGCTCCCCAAGCTAAACATGCAATTAATTGTTAAGTTTTATAGATAGGCGATAAATTACACATATAACATGATTACATGAACATACTATAGTATATGACCAGATATTTTAACCTTTTTAAATTTGCTTCCTTCTAATCTGTAATAGTAATTTTTTATTTTAAAAAAATCATTATTTAATTAAAAAAACATATCAGGAAGTTTTCAGATTTGAAATAAAAATAAGCAATTATTTCGGGATCCGGTCAAAATCGCGACGGGTCAAAATCTCGAATACTAATGCTGGTCAAAAATATCACGAGATTCTGCATAATTCTGCATAATTCTGCATAACGCGGGCCAACTGTCGGGATTTTGTCCCATTCGGGATTTTGACCTATCGCGATTTAGACCCATAACCATTATTTCAGAGTGATGTTTTACATAAACCCTAAAAATTTAACCGATATCGTTAAAATAATCATAACGGATATTATAATTATTAATATAATGATGTCGGTAAAAACATTAAATAATAATATCATGATATTGTAACGATAAAAAAATATTATCCGGTATCACGTGATTTTTTATAATTAAAAATGGTTATAATAAATCGTGTATCAGGCAATATTCAAATCACGGGATACCGGATAAATCACTTATTCGGCACTTCGTGCCGAATAACTATTAATTAAACCGAAGTTAAATGGTTCAACTAGTTCGGTTTTGGTCTAAACTAGTAGTAGTTTAACTGTTTAAGTGCTTAAGCAAGATCTGTGGAACATGACATAATATGATAACACGTGATGCTGACAAATAACAAATTTTCTTTAATTTTATTAGTAATAGAATTTACAAACTAGTGAACTAGCTAGTTTTAGACTAAACTAAACTACATCAGTTAAGCTCATAACATCCATAGTATGATAAAATGGTTTGAAGGGATAACGTATCAGTTTATTAGAAGGCTTTTAAATCATGTAGACTGAGAGAACTTTTTTCGGATAGACGGCCATTAGTAATATATTTGATTTTTATATTATATACTGTACCTAATAATTGATTATAGTATTTTTTCATATTATTAGATTATTGTAACAAAACTACTACTATGCATAATCATATAATCAATATAATAAAGAGTATCATTTTATGCGAAAAGCGACGAGTCAAAAACAACTTGAATAAAAAAAAATTAATATTTGTCACTCTCAAGAGGAATTCTGTTCGTTAAAATATAATTATAACACAGAGAACGGTGGTCGCCATCTATTGAAAAATTATTTCAAACGGGTGTTACAGGTATGATACGGAACCAAACGTACAAAGATCGTACTTAAATAACACAAACCTAATTATTAACAAACTGCGTCCAGCTGATAATTAAAGATAAAGAAGATGCCCAATTAAAACTAAATAAGCAGTTTGTAAATAAAAAAAAAAGATTATTATTATAAACTAATTTATCTAAATTTTAAATTGTAAAAACTAGTGCTCCGCAAAATTCGGGTCTAACCCGGATAATTCAACCCGAGTGAATTTTAAATCGGGTCGGTACTAACAATTTTAATAACCCGTGACCCGCATGACCCGACCCATCGGGTCGGGTTATTCATTTCCTTGACTCGGGTTTTGACCCGAATTAGACCCGGATGATCATTAAAATCACTGATCACGTATTGATTACACGTTGATATTGATTACGTTTATATAATTTTGTTAGATGA
>QZLH01000083.1:163830-184357 GCA_003833135.1 Oehlia diaphana | reverse complement strand
TTAATTTTTTTTTCTATTTATCTCTGACGATGATCAAAGAAAAAAGATGATCAACAAAATTTTTTTTTACAAAAGCTTATTATTTGATGATTAAACTTAACAAGCAATAATAGTGTCACAGAAGTGCCCAATTCATGATTTTATTCTAATGATGTCAAAAGAAGCAAATAAGCAAATATTTTTTAAAATATTAGCATTAAAAAACGTATTACTATTTGAAATCGCTATTGAATATGCATATTCATATATATATAAATTTGAACTCAAAAATTCGCGTTGCACATTTCCAAATTTCTGAAAAAATGCTTGAAGATCACATAACAATTTCCAAATTAAGCGAAAGAGTACATTTATTTGGAAAGTGATCATCAATAACTATCACATTAAAAGTATGCTATCGCGAAATACTATATATAGAATTCTTGTATCAAAATTTTGAATGTTACACATGCTTATTTTTTGTATAAATTTATCCGAACTCCGTAATTTAAAATTTTTTTTTTTCAAATTTCATTTTATTTTATGGTTAACGTTATCTTTGTATTTACTAAGTAAATTGTAATCTACATATACAGTATACAACCCAAATTAATTTAGTATGGATGGGTATGAATTATCAAAAATGAATTACACAGAAAATAAGAAAAATTTATGGAAAACTATTGATGATGATAAATATCAGGTAAAACAATTCATTTATTATTAATAACATTACATTATTGAATTTATAATTTGGATGATAATAGTTTTTTTAATCATTTATTTTTGAAAGAGACATGTTACAATTTCTACTATTGGTTCAACTACTGAATTGGCAGAAGAGATAGATGATAAAATAGTTTATATGGAAGATTTAGAAAAAAGAAAACAAGTATATGGAATATGTGGAGAATGTAATGAACCTGGCACAGGACATGATTGGTGTCAACCTTGTAATGCTAAAAGATTTAAGGATAACTTTAAAAATTGGACTAGTGGAAATAAAGATATTGATGAATTTATACAACAATCACAAATTAATGCTGTGTATTATTTAAGATATCTTGAATGGATACCTTTTGAAAATTTTAAGAATGTTACTTATATTACCAGAGGTGGATTTGGTAAAATTTATTCGGCTGATTGGCCTGAAGGATATATTCAATATTGGAATATTGAAAATCAAAAATGGAAAAGGAATAGCATGAAAGTTGCATTAAAAAGTTTGGATAATTCATCTTGTATAAGTACAGAATTATTAAATGAGGTAATTAAAATTAGTAATGTGATCTATATACCTTAATTTTATATATATTATTTATATTTATTAAAAATTTTCATTTTCAATATTTTTATTAGATTAAAACTCATCTTCAAATTTATATTTGGTATGTTATTCAATGTTATGGGATAACTCAAGATCCAAATACCAAAGATTATATGATGGTTTTAGAATATTGTAAATATGGAAATTTAAGAAATTACTATCTGAATAATGAATCAAATTATCGTTTAAAGATTAGAAATTTAATACGAATTATAAGTGGACTTCTTGATATTCATAATGCTGGAAAAGTTCATAAAGATTTTCATTCAGGCAATATATTATATAGTGGTAGTTTTCCATATATAAGTGATTTAGGAATGTGTCAACCAGCAAATAAATCAGCTAAACAAGAAGGAATATATGGAGTATTACCTTATATGGCACCAGAAGTTTTACGTGGATATCAATATACAAAAGCATCTGATATTTATTCATTTGGAATAATAATGAATGAATGTATATCTGAAGAAACTCCTTATAATAATATTCCTCATGATTATGCTTTAGCCATTGAAATATGTAAAGGACTTAGACCAAATATTTTTAAATATACACCAAAATTATTTGCAGATTTGATTGCTAAATGTTTGGATGTTAAGGCAGAAAATAGACCAACTGCTAAAGAACTGTGTCAAAAATTATGTGAATTGTTTTATTATAATTATGATGATGATGATATTAATTCTCAAATAAATGAATATGATGATAAAGTCAGGTTAAACAGAACAAGTGAAAAAAAATTTAACAATTCAAACACATCCGCAAGCAATCTATACTAGTAGACTTTTAAATTTCAAAAATCTTCCAGAACCAGTAAATTCAGGTTATTTAATTTAACTTTTTTTTGGTAACCAAAAAATGCTTTACATTACTAATAACTTTATTTTTTAATAGACGTTACTAAAACAACATTACGTAAGCAATTATTTCTATTAGAAATCAATATAATTAATAAATCTTTATATTGTTTTAATATCCATATTAGTTAATTTATAGATTCGGAATGTTTTGATTGTCAATTAGACGAATTGGGTAATGATATTTATTCTTTAGTTCTTTATTTTTCTAATACTTATTATTAATTTACTTATTTTGTAGATCTTAATGAAATTAATCAAGATGAAGAAAAAAATAATTATGAATGATTTTTATAAGAATCAAAGAATTTGGTTTAATTACAGTAAAATTATTATTAGATTATTTTTGTTATTATGGATTTACATGTAATATTTGGGTTTAACAAAAATAAATTAAAAATTGGTTTTATTTTTAACTTATCCAGTACTAACTATGAGATCAATAGAATTAAGAGTTTGACATATTATGATAATGATAAAAGTTAAAGGGCATTTGCTTAATTTAATTTTATTGAAGTGATAGAAAAACAAATTATTTTATAAATGATTCTGTAACAGTCACTAGAAATGTCACAATAAATAAAGGCAAATTTTTTTCATTAACATTGACAAAATAAATTATGGTATAGTATCCTCTTTAATTAAACAGTACATATATAATTTAAATCTGTTATAATTTGCCGATCAATAATTCATAATTCTGGCTGAAATTTTGTTAATTCTGGCTAATTTCGTAATGTCGGCCTAAATTTCGTTAAAATGAAAAAATTGATCAAATGTTAAACCGCATTTACACAATCTAATCGATCTAACAACATATTGTGACCCGCTTCTATTATCTTATTAAAAAAAACTCTCGTACTTTTTATTATTCAACTTCAATCTTCGCTAGAAGTTGGTGTATTTTTTAATATTAAAAATAAAAGAAAATTTACCAAATACAATAAAAAATTTAAAGCTTTAAATAAAACTAATAAAATATAACGCATTTTCTGATTAAAAAAACAAAAAAAAAAAAACATTTTTTTTTGTTAGATTTATTTAATAGATTCAGAGAAAAACTTGTAATATGAGAATCATGTTATCTATCAATGAAAAACAACTGATTCTTAAACTTCAACTCAATTTACCATACCGACCGGCCCATTACAATTATTTTTTAATTAAATTCTTTTTTATAATTGAAATTAATGATATATTTAAATAATTAGCGTAATGTAACTTTAATACATTAAATTAATTTTAACCAAAATAGGATTAATCGAAAAATTTTTTATTGGGGTGTAAATATTTTAATTTTATATGAAAAAATCAAATTTTACATTAAAAGGGTAAATCTATTTAGTTATAAAATTGGTAAAGAAATTTCTATCATACATAAAAAAGATAAACAATTTACATTAGAAAAAATAAATCTATCAATAAATTGACTTATATGAGTAATCAACTTGTTTTCACCGATCAACTGTTGATCAATGATCAACTCCATCAAGAAAATAGAGAAATCATCAAAAAATTATTTTAGATATTATTTAACCTACGATAAAAAATCAAATAACCCTATATGAAATACAAAAAAGTAATGGCAACGTGAAAGTAAAACAATCCTAGTACCTTTATTTATCAACTTATTTTCATCGATCAACTAATAGTTTTACCCGATCAACGATCAACGATCTATCACGAAGATAAAGAAATCATTAAAAATTATTTTTTACAAAAAAAAAAAAAATAAACCTATATCAGATACAAAAAAGTAATAGCAACATGAAAGAAAGTAAAATAATCGCCCCTCCTTTATTCATCAGCTTACAAAAATTAAAGAAATCATTGAAGAAATTATCAATTTATTCAATCTACTAAGCTAAGAGAATAAGAAATTCTTAAGTCATTAAAAATAACTTTAACCTAGATTAGTGGAAATTAGTGTAAGCATATTATAATATTCAGTTATTACCAACAAATATAGTTAATAGAACTGTAAATACAAGAGAATATTAATAATTTATAAGAATAAATGTTTTTTTTTGTCTTTATTATTAAAAAAGTTTCTTGTAATAGAAAATTTCAGTTTTTTACATTTTACGCAAAAACTGCCTAAAAACTGCCATTATTGACTTAGAAAAATTTTACATATACTATCATTGTCAAAAATATGTTTTTCTCTATTCCTCAACTTCAATCTCAAAAAAGTACTTTTTTTTAAAGGTAATTTTGCATGTAATATAAAATAAAAAAAGTATTAAAATAGAAAGTAACGATATCTATCAATTTTGTAAATTGTTCACAATGATTTGCAATATGACATTTCCAGTGACTTGCAAATATTTTATTTTATGACTTTATTGTGAAATTCGGTAAACTACCGGGATTTTTGATCATACTTGTGATGTTTAGATTACCCTCCCGTATAAATAATCTGAATTGTGCAATATAAGATGCGTGATACTTCTGAGTCCAATTTATTCCATATGTATTATAGTTAAAATGCCAGTTCTTATAAAATGGGATACTTTTTTCGGTTCTTATAACCGAGAATTTTTTTTTTTTCAAACCAAAAAAAAATTGATTTTTATTTTTCAGTTTTTTTTTCAAGCTAAAAAAAAAAAAAAATTTTGTTTTTATTATTTATTCATTTTTATTTACTTCTCAATTTATTTTTTTTTTAGTATTCATTTTTCATTATATTTATTTATTTATTTATAATTAACACTAATATATCTAATTTATCTAAATATTAATTGTTATATTTGATTTAAAATACAATAATCCTTGTTTAGTCATTGGGTTTTCGATTGTTTTATTGAAAATTTCCTTTTTTTCTTTTATGTTATGCCGATCAATAGTGTAACAAAAGTATTTTATTTTTATCATCAGATTAATACTATATATAGAATTTTTGTATCAAAATTTTGAATGTTACACATGCTGCACAGGGGCTTATTTTTTTGTCCGAACTCCGTAATTTAAAAAAATTTTTTTTTTTTCAAATTTCATTTTATTTTATGGTTAACGTTATCTTTGAATTTACTAAGTAAATTATAATCTACATATATACAATTCAAATTAATTTAGTATGGGTATGAAATTATCAAAAATGAATTTTACAGAAAATAAGAAAAATTCATGGAAAGGTGTTGATAATAATAAATATCAGGTAAAACAATTCATTTTATCATTTAATAATATAACATTATTGAATTTTTAATTTGGATAATAATGTTTTTTTTATTTTAAAAGTCACATGTTACAATTTCTACTATTGGTTCAACTACTGAATTAACAGAAGAGATAGATGATAAAATAGTTTATATGGAAGATTTAGAAAAAAGAAAACAAGCATATGGAATATGTGGTGATTGTAATGAACCTGGCACAGGAGAATATTGGTGTCAACCTTGTAATGCTAAAAGATTTAAGAAAAACTTTAAAAATTGGACTAGTGGAAATAAAGATATTGATGAATTTATACAACAATCACAACTTAATGCTGTGTATTATTTAAGGTATCTTGAATGGATACCTTTTGAAAATTTTAAAGATGTTACTTATATTACCAGAGGTGGATTTGGTAAAATTTATTTGGCTGATTGGCCTGAAGGATTTATTCACTATTGGGATATTAAAAAGCAAAAATGGAACAGGATTAGTAATATAAAAGTTGCATTAAAAAGTTTGGATAATTCTTCTTGTATAAGCACAGAGTTTTTAAATGAGGTAATTTAAATAAGAATTGTTATTTAATTACTTAATATTATTTTGTTTATTTATTAAAATTTTTTTCCTTTCAATATTTTTATTAGATTAAAACTCATCTTCAAATTTATATTTGGAATGTTATTCAATGTTATGGAATAACTCAAGATCCAAATACAAAAGATTATATGATGGTTTTAGAATATTGTAAAAATGGAAATTTGAGAAATTATTATATGAATAATGAATCAAATTATTATTTAAAAATTGATGAATTAAGGCGAATTGCAAATGGACTTCTAGATATTCACAATGCTGGAAAAATTCATAAAGATTTTCATTCAGGCAATATATTATATCAAACTTTTCCATATATAAGTGATTTAGGAATGTGTCAACCAGCAAATAATAAAAAGCAATCAGTTAAACAAGAAGGAATTTATGGAGTATTACCTTATATGGCACCAGAAGTTTTACGTGGATATCAATATACAAAAGCATCTGATATTTATTCATTTGGAATAATGATTAATGAATATATATCTGAAGAAACTCCTTATAATGATATTCCTCATAATCATGCTTTAGCTATTAAAATATGTAAAGGACTTAGACCAAATATTTTTAAATATACACCAAAATTTATTGCAGATTTGATTACTAAATGTTGGGATGCTAAAGCAGAAAATAGACCAACTGCTAAAGAATTGTATCAAATATTAGATAAATGGTATCGTGATAATTTGTACAAAGTAAATTATGATAGTGAAGATTTCTCTCAAATAAATGAATATAATGATAAAATCAAATTAAACCGAACAAGTGATAAAAGATCTAATAACATTCAAACGCATCCACAAGCAATCTACACTAGTAGACTTTTAAATTTCAAAAATCTTCCAGAACCAGTAAATTCAGGTAATTTAATTAATTACTTTTTAATAAAAATTATATTTAGTATGTTGCTAATTATTGTATATTAAACAGGTGCTATTCAATCTCCATTATGTAAGTAAATTATATTTATGGGTAATTTATATAATTAATATGATAATATTTTATTAATAGTAATTTAATTGATTTATAGTTTCAGAAGGTTTTGATTGCCAATTAGACGAATTAGGTAAGATATATATTTATTCTTTAGTTCTTTATTTTGCTAATACTTATTAATTTTTACTTATTTTGTAGATCTTAATGAAATTAATCAAGATGAAGAAAATAATTCTGAATGATTTTTTTTTTTATGAGAATCAAAGAATTTAGTTTAATTAAAATTATATTATTAAATTATTTCTTTTATACTAGCAATTATTTATTGGTTTGCATGTAATATTCTTGGTTTAATAAAAATAAATTATAAATTGGATAGTTATTGATTATTCATTTTGTATGTAAATTAATGTTATCTTTAAACTACCCAGAATATTAATAGTAACTTTATTTTTTGACGTAAAAGATTTAACATACAGTACGTAATGTAATGTCAAATTAAATTATCACTTTTTTAATAAATTTATTATTAGTTTATGTATAAACGAAAAATAATTTTGTTATTTATACAAAAATATTTTAAAAGATTTTAATTATCGAATTATAAAATGAAAATTTATACTAAATCACTTGTATCCTAAATCTAATGGAAAAAACTGATCAACAATGCAAATGAAAAGATTATTAGATTAAACAAGGATCAAAATGAAACAAATCAAAACAATAAGAAAGCTAAAGGATCAAATAAATGAAATCAAAATAAAGGATTAAATGATAAAGTTGAATCGACAAAAAAGGAAACTAAATGAATATGAACACAAAGTATAAAATGAATATAAGATGAAAGTCTAATAAGAGATTCGATCCTAATCAATATATTGATTGTTTCATATTATCTTCACTATTACCTTTTTCAGAAATGGTGTCATTTTAGGTATTGACCATTTATGAACTGGATATACCGATCACATAACAAAAATAAAAAAAAAAAAATGTCCAACATTTCTACTGAAAATGACGATTTATTATAGTTTAGAAATTTCAAATTTCTTTTTAATTTATAAAGTGAAATTATTAATAAGTTCATAAGATATTAATTGGTTGGTCAAGTGATCAGACGATGGTCATGGTTATAATTCGACCGACGTCATCAACTAATCTTTAATAAAAAAAAAATTTAACTATTATAATTAAAATATAAACTAATTAGATTTATAATAAAAATAAACAATATATTATAATTTGCCTTGGTAAAGATATCATTTAAAATTACTTTAGTTATATGATATCAAAAATTAGTTTAATTATCAACGTTTCATATTTGGAAAGTTATTGTTGGTATTTAGTTTATATGAGTTATTGCACTTGTAAGTCTTAAATACTATATATTTATATTTTGTGAAAGACGATTTGATGTTTACTTGTCCATATAATAATGTTTCTACTTGTTCATAATTATGATTTTTATTATTTTGCTATAAATTTTTATTAAAATTAGAACATAGTTATGTATTTGAATGACCAAACATTCATGTAAGTATCAATTTTAAATGTGACAAATTTTCTAATTATAATAATTATAATCCAAAAAATTAATTATATGAAAATAATATACTTGTATTATGTATGTTCTATGAGTCTTTTAACTACAGTATAAAACATACTGCATACTGTGATTCTCACATTCTTTTTTACATAATTTTCAAGCATAGACGTTGAAGAGATGTAAAATTCGATTGCAATTTATACTGATTTAGATGAACAGTCTTGTATAACGATGATCGTTTACCTTTTTTTTTTAAAGAAAATAAGCTATAAAAAGTTAGAAAATAAAGATTAGGTGCCAGGTAAATATATTCCTTTTAAATACTGCGTATACTCGATCATCAATTAAAATTTAGAAAAATAAAAATAACACTCCAGTAAATTTAACCGTTAAAATGAAATTCTTTACTTAATATAATACTGCATATCAAGATATAAAACCCTATTAGTAAATTCTCCTTACAGGTCTTTGATATAAAAAGACAATGTTTGATTAAAAAAAAAGAATATTTACGGTCAAAAAAAAAAAAAAGTGAAAACGAAAAAAATTTATAAAACAAAGTAAAAATACAAAAAGATAGTTTACTATCTTACACGTTAATTCTATAATTATGATAATGGAAAAGACTAATATTTCTGGCATTATCAATGAATGAAAACCATATAAGAAAAAACTTACTTTATATTAACTCTCCTGTATTAACAATAAGAAAGAAAATCTTCCCAACATCATAAAATGCATTTTTATTTATTTTTAAACTAAATGTGGATGTTCCATTTTCTTTATAAACACTCGTATATACAGTATAATATATTTAGATATTTTTGGTAGTATTGTTTACTTTTGTTAGGTTAACTCGTTAAAATAATAAATACATACGTCGTACACGATGTACAGTATATACTAACAATTAATGTAAGAAGAAAATTAATAATATTTGACATTATTTTAATTTCAAGAAATAAAGAGTAAGAGTAATAAATTATTAATATTTTTAATTCATTCTCTGGTAATTGTAGTAACTTGTATCATTTTGAAATTATAAAATAATTTATTTTGGCCAAATTAACTTGTATCATTTATAAACTATTAATGTATATCTTAGCCGTCCTTTGCTTAATAGAGTTTGAAGATGCGATTAAAAATTGAAATCAAACGATAGCTACAATAACTTTGAAATATCGACATCAAATTCTAGGAAAACCTGTACCTTCAAGTGTAAATTCAACATCAAATATTCCGTCACTTAAAAAAAAAGAGTTTATGTTATATACCACATTTTTTAACATCTGTTCTCATTTTTTAGACTTAACCATAAAAACCTCACTAGTAATATTAATTAGTTGGTTACCAGTGGTTTGCGTTCATATTGTTTATTAAATAAAATGAAATTATCATAATATTCTGTAAAAATTAAAATTCTAATCCCAATATTTATTTAAAACAAAATGAGATTAATATACTATGGAGAAAATTTCCATTCTGAACTAGTAATACCGACTATTAGCTATTTTTTTTAAAATGAACTATTCTTTTATACTATACCCATAAATTTAATGGGTTTTAATCATTAATATAATAAAACTGGAAAAATAAGTTCAACTTTTTATTGCCAAGGTTCCTATATGAAGTAATGTATTATGTAATGCAAATCCACAAATCTCATTGTGTAATAAATTAAGTGATGTATAAATTTATGATTTTATGTTCAAAATTGTTTAATTTTATACTTAAATATATTTATGAAAATTTTTTGCACTAGAATTCGTTTTTTACCATTATTGTTCGCAGTCACCTATACGTTAAAAGAATTTTAAAAAAGTATGAAAAAAGAGAAAAATGAGAAAAAAGAGAAAAAAGAGGATATGAAGCTATTGAAAGATACCATAAAAAGTCTATATGAGGAACATTCTAACAATGACATACTAGTCTTCTTTCATAATACTTAATAATGATAATGTCTTATTAAATGAAAAATGTTATATTCGTTAAAACAACAATTGGGTTCTTAATGAAATTATTGATAAAGATAAATTTATAGGTTACATTGGTTACGTATTTTATAAAAAATATAAAGAAGATATCGATGCTTTCACTACTTCAGATGGAAGTTTATTATGGTAATAAATTAAAAAATTCATCAAATTAAAATTGAATTTAATTATTATTCTTTGCACTATTTCAAAGTGATAGGTAAGGCTAATAAAAAATTTCCATGTAGGAACCCAAGTCAGGAGTGAGACTCTATATACATTCCATTTTACATTGAAGGAAAGCTAATAGCGCCAAAATCAATGGATTAGGGAATACTATTATTGGATAAATATGATCTAGGAAGAGACATGGAAGAAGAGAAAGGAAGTAAATCGTCTCTATTAAAATTATTTTTTTTATTATTTTATACAAATTTATAATTTTTATAATCTTTATTATTTTATATTAAAATATATTATATTTTATATTAAATTTTTTATATTTTATTGGTAGCCATAGTACATAAAGAAATATGTGAGGTACATAATTTTTTATTATTTTTATTTTTTTACAATATAATTTAATAATTTTTTTTTTTAATAATTATTTTAATTTTTTTTATTTAAATAGAAAAAAATGTAATGGTAATGGATGGTAATGGAGGTGTAAATAGTGAATAATGACATACAGTACTATTACGGATATCAAACTTATTGGATGTTAACTATTCCCAAGTAAGTAATAATAAGAGTTTTCTTATTATGTTTAATCATTAATAAATTAAAACATTATGATAGTAATATGGAATTCATAATTCATACTTGATCCTGATAACAGAAATGAAAGCATTTTCAGTCCTGCAGGGTTGTAAAAACTCTGAGATATGGAAAATGTAATATTCAATTAACAAATTAAAAGGGCGATATATACGTACAAAATCATGTATTGGGATGTACTATTAGTAAATGAATATAACATAAGAGGAAATATATTAGATGGTTGGCCATAATACAAAGAAGAAATATATGAGGTAAATTATTTTTTATAATTATTTTATATGTACATATATTTAAAATTAATATTTTCCATTTGATAGGAAGGAATGCAAATCTACGAAATTTTTTCATCCAATGGCCCAACGACACAAATGTGGACAGACCATCAATTAAGAGTATTAAATGATGAAAGAAAAGAAAACAATGAACATTATCATAATTTAAATAACAGCATGAGATGTAATTTCTGGAAAAGCTTGGCGAGATATCCCTGGTCCAATACCATATCATTATCATCAGCAAGCCAGTACAGGACTGGTTGATTTTTTTGTGTTAAAGACATACAGTATCTAATCTTAATCTGATGTCATCGTGTTTTATCAAGATGATTTTTTGCCTGAACAGCTCTGGAGAGTGATTGTTAGAGAAATAAATAACATATACCCAATTTACTTCAACAAAAATGGAATGCTCTAAAGATGGAAAATGGTGAATGACAACATACTACTTCAGATGAATGAGAGGCACACACAGTTCATACCCTTGTACAATCACTGCTCCCTGGATAACCCACTATACAATTTAATTTTTAAAAAAAATTTTTTTTATTATTAAATATTTTATAATATATTTGCTGATGAATAAATCAAATAATTATAATATATGTTTGACATTCGAGGGAAATTAACAACATGTAATCGTATATTCCTTACGCAAAATATTTTGAATTTTTTCCTATGAAACTTGATCGTAATTAGTTTTAGTTTTTTTTTTTTATTTTATGATAATGTAGCTGCTTAAGAATTATTTTGAAATCATTATAATGTTCTAATTTAATTATCAGAATTCATTTTAATCTAATTGTGAAATTATATCTCTTTGAAAATGCTCTATATGTATAGCTAAAAAATATATTACTAAAGTTTCGCTAATGCTCTGTATATACTGTATAGCTAAAAAAATATATCGCTAATATCGTTTTAATTTAACATGTGTAACGTGAGTAGGTGGTAACGACAGAAAAATAAGGATTGTAATACCTATTCTATGGCCTTTTCCCGCGATCTTATGTCAATGGTTAGATTTTTTACATTTTATATAGAAAAAGAAATCAAATCATTAATATATTTGTATGTTCATTTTTTATTACCCATCATTTATCATCAAAAAATAATGTTCATATAAAAATTATAAATAATATAAAAAAATAAGAATGAAATAAATAATCTACATTATACAATAATAATAAAAGAAAAACCAGAAATAAAAAAACGCGGTGTAACAAATACGAAAGAAAATTTGATTAAAAAAAAAAATCTAAAAACAAAATAAAATAAAATAAAATAATTTAATCTTAAATAATTTTTATATTTCGCATTTGTTATTTATCAGAATTCATATCAACAATCATCACAACTTGGTAAATTCAGTAAGAATCTTCATTTTCCATTTTTTTTTTCAATCAATATTCACTTTCTTTAAAATTAAAATTATTTGATACAGTATAATTGATTCATTGTTATTTTTTTTAAAAAAAGATCAATAGGAACAACGATATTTTTAAATCTGAAATTATTTGATGAATATTCAAGTTTTTCATTTGGTTCATGTTTTCAACATTCTATTAAAATAAATAAATTAAAATTAGTTTTGTAAACACATTACAAAATTATGTTATTATTATACTCACTTTTATAAGCGTTACGAATTTAATATTTGTTTCTGAAATAGGATTTTCTCTTTTAAGAATATCTTGTTTAATTTGAATAATATCAAGATGATGATTTTTATTTTCAAAATCAAATGGTGATGAACGACTTGTTAATTCCCAGAGTATCACTCCTAAACTATATATATCAGATTTTTCGGTTAATGAGTTTCAAAAGATTTCGGATCCATGTAAGGAATTATACCAAATACTTCGGTATAATGATCTGATTCTTTTAAACGTGAACGTCCAAAATCTGCCAATTTTATTGTAATATTATGTACCAAAATATAACTAGGATGCTTAAAAAAAGAGAGAGAATGTATTAATAATCTTAATAATGTAATATAAAATGAATTATAAAATATTGATAAGTAATATATCATACAAGATCTCCGTAAACAATTTACTTATCAACATGTAACCATGAAATCGTATCTGCAATTTCTTTAGTAAACTTTAATTGATTTTCCCATTTAAATGATATAGTATCGTCCCTTAAATATTTTCTAATGTTCCGCCAGTCGCATATTCAAGAACAAGCGAATAATTCGTTTCACCTAAAAGAATAAAAAAAAAACACATGACATGTTAAACAAAATACTCGTAAAAGTATTATAGATATTTATTATTTTTACCTTTTAATTTCATAACGCCACAAAATTGAATTATATTTGGATGAGGATTAACAATTTCCGTTAAATGAATCTTGAAAATAAAAGATTTTTATTAATTTATATAAATCATATATTATCAAAAATTGATATTATTTAAATAAAAAAACTCGTAATTAATTAACATAATTAACATACTTCATTAATTTGATTAATGACTTCTTTCGTTTTAATTGCAAATTTTGTTGTATTTTTCCAATATCCAGCATAAACTAAGGCGGATCCTTCAGAAACAATCTCGGTAAGATCATTAAAGCTTTTAGGATCATAATAATGAATTTATGAATTATTTGTAATACCCTTATCATCCAATAATATATTTACCCTATTTGTATCACACTCTTCGAGGCGCAGCTGATATTATTTTGTTATTTGTTATCTTGATTAAAATTCGCTGTGGGTAAAAAAAAAAAAGATTCTATTATGGCGCAGTTATTGTGGTGCGGGTTGACTCCTCAGTGTATATGTCGAATATTAAATAACGTTTTAACTTGTTAAATCGACCAGTTGAAATGTCCGAGATATTATCAGACTCTATACCTTACGTCGATTTCTTTGTTTTTTTTTTTGAAAATGGGAAAGAATGAAATTTTTTGACTGATATTTTTTTAACAAAGAAATTTTTATAAAAAATGCATGCACGCCCATACATATTTCCTGTTACAACTAACCTTTGTGTTACAATTTGATTAAAAATGTTTAGGTTATGTTTATATAAAACAACCAATAAAGATGGGACATAATTCATTCCCAATGCGCGCCTGATGAATACTCGTTGAATACTTAGAAGACGTTAAAGCTACTTAACATTGACTTTAATGTAAAGTTTCGGAATTTTATGAAAAGTATTAGGAATAATTATTTTGTTTGTTCTGACACTAGTCTATTACCCGTTACGGGACGCAGTAGTTCTACGTTATTAAATAACAATTTATTATATTTTTGATTGACTATGTATTTATACTAAACATATATATATTACGTCTAAAGTAAGAAATATTTTTACGCACTTTATGAATATTTTTATCAAAATTATGTAATATCGATATAATTCATCAATGTTTGTTATTTTCTTCAATTAAATGACCTTATTCAAAAAGATGCATAAAAAAAAAAAGATCAAAGTATCGGCATCATTCTGACTTTATTATTCGTCTTTTTTACTTAATGTTGTGAACCCAATTATATAGTTTATTTTCCAGAGTTTTTATTACGTTAAAATAACACGTTATTTTTCCTGCTCTTTTTTTGTATTTTAATTATCATATTAATTCAAATTCATATATGTTTTCTCAATTATTTACGAATTAATCAATGATTATAAAAACCGACTGGTTTAAAAAAGCGTTAATGTATAACTAAAAAGTAATATAAACTTTTTTTTTAATCTAATTTGGGACTACCGATCGTTCATAGAAAGACTAGTCTTACGCTAAGACGGACTAGGACCGTGGTCTTTCAGGACCGTTAAGGATCTTTATTTGTATTAAGATAACCAAGAGCTGCGTGTAAATAATTTGAAGAAGCGGGATAAATCCATTCATTCCATCTTATCGACGGATATTATGATTTTAACTCGTTCATGTATTATATAAGCTTCACTTTCACTTTTAAATGAAATCGCAGTAAATATTGAAATGAATGGCTTACAAAATCGGGAATTTTCGACCATAAAGTTAATTGGATGATTCTATTATTCTTCATTTAAAAAATTGTAATTATTTAAGACTTTTTCTCTATTTGTGTTAATTTGGTTTAAATTGCGTGAAAGTTATATTTTATAAATCTAATTAACATAAATATTATTATCACGAGTAGTTTTTATTTTTAATAAAAAATTTAATTAGGAATTGTATATCATTTTTAATTTGTATCCATAAAAATACATTTATGATTTATTGTACTGAGTTAACAAATGTGAACAAGAACATATTATGTAATCATTAAATCATATTTTTTTTTCTTGCCAACTATTAAGTCGTTTATTTTTATCAAAAATCACATCAATTATAGTTAATTTAATACTACATCAGCATCAATAGTTAAATAATTCTAACCTACGGCCTCTTAAATAATTGTTGAAATAAAGTATTACAAGTTTTAAAAGTTTTAATTCCCGTTAAAAAAATTTAAATTATTTAAAGACTGCGGGTATATTCATAAAATTTTCTAATTATATCAATTGACAAGTACTTCCAAAGTTACAAATCTTGAACAATTCAATATTAGGCGATTTAATATTAAAATATAACGATCATTTATTAAATTTAGCTTCAATCAAATCTGTCCAAAACGTAGTTATTTATTGAATTAAAATAATTTTCAATATTAATAAATATTTAAATTTCGAGTGAATTAGGTCATTTAACTAAAATGAATATACTGTATTACTGTATTTAAGTTTATCATGAGATATTCATTTAAAATATTTATGATTATAAGGGTATAAATATTTAAATATATTCAAATATAAAATTATATTCTAAAATCATTTAAAACTTTTATAATTATTTATTTATTTAAATATTTTATTTCTACTGTATTCTTTTTCTTTTTCGTTCCCTTATAATTTACAATTAATGAAATTTGTGATTTCTTTTGTTGTTTCACATTTCTTATTTTGGAATTCATTGTCACAGTTGTGAAATTTTCCCACGATCTCAAAGGATGATGGAACTTAATTCCATCAATACTTAATAATTCTTTATTCAAGGTACCTGGCGATTGATTGAAGAATCTAACTATAAACCTATTACGTCTGACATCATCTAATATTGAACGCTACATCAGTGATTACATTTACTTTATTATTCACTTATAAGATATTTATGAATTCTTCTTCATTATTATGACGTCATTATATAATATTTCCTGATGTTTTGTTTGTCACAT
Source organism: Oehlia diaphana (assembly GCA_003833135.1). Lineage (NCBI taxonomy): Eukaryota > Fungi > Glomeromycota > Glomeromycetes > Glomerales > Glomeraceae > Oehlia > Oehlia diaphana. The sequence continues at coordinate 167,716 of QZLH01000083.1, read as the reverse complement.
AATGGTTTAGCAAAAAAATTTAATCGTAATTTATTCATATTTACTTTACAATGTTTTCTTCCTCCATCTCACTATACATATTGTTAATTTTTCAAATATTTTATTTTATGCATGACTTCTTGATGCCATTTATCATAGCTTTTTCATTTTAAAAATATACCTATTTTTTTGTCAATATTTGATAGATTTTATGTACTGTTCATTGTATTTGTACATTAAGTTGACTTAATTCACGTTCCCTTCTCATCTGAAGAAATATATTATATTTATAATTTCTTTAATTAGTTGCCATTGATCTCTTATTCTTCTTTGTGTTAGTTTTCATTCACCATTTTATTATCTAACTTCATGGTTACTTAAATCATACGGAAATGGCCTTTTTTAAACTAGTTGTCTGCTTCTTCTTAATGCTGATACTTAAATAACTTTTAACACAAGTTCGTTTAATTTCTAGCTATAAAACTTAATCTTGAAATAATACTTTCTTTTTCAAATTTTTTAGGAATATCATAAAACATTATACAACATAATGTTTATTCAACTTTTCCAGAAAGTTCTATAACATATAAAACTACAATCATCTGGTTTTTTTTACAAATTTTTATGGAACCTTACCGATTTTTTTGTCCATTTATGTTTAGTCGCATATTTTGGTATATGATGTTTTGATTTTTTACTTTTAACTGTATAATTTCATGATTTAAATTGTCCATCTCATTTTTCTTTACCTCTATTTCCTCATTTTTCTGCAATATGATTTGTTCCTTTTGTTTTATTATACTTTCTTTTTTTCTCAAATATGTCTTGTATTCTTTATACTTTTGCTATCATGCCTGCCGCAAACCAATTTCAAAAGTCAGTATTTTGTTTTCCTAAACTATATATATCTATTCTATATAGTTTGTAAGTTACTTCTTCACAACTTTTCAAGTTCTATAACTTCAGCAGGTGAAAAAACTTGGATGTTTCACTTTTTTCATTCAAAATTTTTTACCATTTTACCAAGGAACGCCTTCGTCATTATCAAACCTATTTTTCAAAAAAAATTCTTAAAATATTCTGTTTCTTTATAAATTATCGTTTCAAACTCTTTTCGTGTATGATAAGCTTCTATTTTTAATTTATTTTTTGTGATATTTATTAAAAGTTATAAGTTGTTTCTTCAACTTTTTTCTTATGAAAATTTTGGTCGATTGATCAATGAGAAAGAGTTTTCGTCATCCTACTCATTTATATATATTAGTTGAAATGTACATTAAAAATTATATGTACACAGCATCTAATAAAAATACATATTATACGCTCAAAATAAATCTCTATAATAAACCTATAACTCAAGGCAACGTTTTGACTATGAACATTTCAAATATTTAAACGTAGATATTTACTATTAAATAGAAAAAATTAGTAGAGAATTAAAATGATGTTTGTAAAGTATTGTTGAACTGAATCTAATTAGAATACTTAAATATTGTTAAGAATAATATAAAAATTAGATATCAATAAGGTAATATCGAAACATTAATAATTTTTCAAATTCTCCAATAATAGCATATAAAAAATTATCAAAATAAAAAAAATAGTTTAATTTACAAATACGCATGTATTTACTCAAAATTAGTTGTAACTTTAAATTTCTTAACTATAATTCCAACTTCAAAATTAGTACTTGAATTTTACAACTTTAAGAATAGGTTTCAGTTTCATAATTAATTGTTTTCAGAATTATTTAAATAATTATTAAAACAATCATGATGATGTAAAATCTTAGAAATTAATTAGTAAAATGTAAATAAAATATTCGAAAAATAAAATTTAAAGACTTAAAAGGTCATATGATTAACATACTTATTAATTTTTTTGGGTTAGAATCAATTAAGTTAATCAAAAGTCAAAACTAAGACTAAAATAAATATAGTTAGTTGATATAATCAAAATTAGTAGCTTATAACTATTTTAGGGTGAATTAGCTGTTTTTATATCGTATACAATTTTACTACAAGAATAATTAAATTTCATACATTTATAGTATTGTTTTTTTCAGATTATATAATTATAAGAAATCTAATCAATATTTTTACCAGTAGACATACTATATAGTATATGGTTACTAGTCTTTATTAGTACTATCTTGGCCATTGTCAAACTTTTTATTATATCTTATCTAAATTAGTATAATTTAATAATATTTAAGAACATTTTATTATAATTCTGTATTTTAACAAATGTAAGTATTTATTTAAATATCATATATATATATTTATAATAACTTTAATAAATTGTTAAACTGTTTGATTTTACAAAAAGAGAAAAAAAAATTCATTCACTATTATCATCATCATTTTGATTAATTTCGTTAAGATCTATAAAAATAAATAAATTATTAAATAAAATATTTAACAAAATAAAGAACTAATAGGATAAACATCTTACCTGAGTCATCTAATTGGCAATCAAAACCTTCAGAATCTAATATTAGATTAATATAATGTTAAAAATATGTATATTATTAATTATACTGGGTTATAAAATAAATATGTTACGTACATAATGTTGATTGAATAGCACCTATTTAAAAAAAATACCATCATAATTAGTAACAAATTTATTTTATATTATCAAAGTAAATTTAAATTAAATTACCTGAATTTACTGGTTCTGGAAGATTTTTGAAACTTAAAAGTCTACTAGTATAGATTGCTTGCGGATGTGTTTGAATGTTTTTAGATCTTTTATCACTTGTTCGGTTTAATTTGATTTTATCATCATATTCATTTATTTGAGAGAAATCTTCACTACCATAATTTAAACTGTACAAAATAACATGATGCCATTTATCTAATATTTGATACAATTCTTTAGCAGTTGGTCTATTTTCTGCTTTAGCATCCCAACATTTAGTAATCAATTCTGCAAGTAATTTTGGTGTATATTCAAAAATATTTGGTCTCTGTCCTTTACATATTTTAATAGCTAAAGCATGATCATGAGGAATATCATTATAAGGAGTTTCTTCAGATATATATTCATTCATCATTATTCCAAATGAATAAATATCAGATGCTTTTGTATATTGATATCCACGTAAAACTTCTGGTGCCATATAAGGTAATACTCCATAAATTCCTTCTTGTTTAGCTGATTGCTTTTCATTATTTGCTGGTTGACACATTCCTAAATCACTTATATATGGAAATTTATCATCATTATATAATATATTGCCTGAATGAAAATCTTTATGAATTTTTCCAGCATTGTGAATATCTAGAAGTCCCCTTGCAATTTGTTGTAATTCATTAATTTTTGAATAATAACCTAATTCACTATTCATATAATAATTTCTCAAATTTCCATCTTCACAATATTTTAAAACCATTATATAATCTTTAGTATTTGGATCTTGAGTTATTCCATAACATTGAATAACATCCCAAAGATAAATCTGAAGATGAGATTTAATCTAATAAAAATAATGAAAGGGAAAAAGTTTTAATAAATATATAAATAATACATATATAAAATTAAAGTAAATAGATTACACTACTAATTTTAATTACCTCATTTAAAAATTCTGTACTTAAACAAGATGAATTATCCAACCTTTTTAATGCAACTTCTGTATTACTATCCTTATCCCATTTTTGATTTTCAATATCCCAATATCGAATATATCCTTCAGGCCATTCAGCTGAATAGATTTTACCAAATCCACCTCTGGTAATATAAGTAATATTTTCAAAATTTTCAAAAGGTATCCATTCAAGTTTTTTATTAAAGTATACAGCATTAAGTTGTGATTGTTGTATAAATTCATCAATATCTTTATTTCCACTAGTCCAATTTTTAAAGTTATCCTTAAATCTTTTAGCATTACAAGGTTGACACC
>QZLH01000083.1:105614-130951 GCA_003833135.1 Oehlia diaphana | reverse complement strand
ATATTAATATGTAGAATTTTATGCAATGACTTGTAAACGGCATTTTATATCATGTGATAAAATCGGAAAATGATCGGCAAATTAGTGTGATAAATGAGAAAGCCCGCTATGCTCCTGCTCGCCTATTCATTCCGTTCATGGTTAAAATTATCGGAGGTAATGGATTAGGGACTTTTTGAAAATTTAATTATTATTTTTCTCATCTCCGTGCGATATAAGATTTGCATTCCTATTTACATTATTTTTCCAAGACTCGATTTATTTTTTTTCACATGTATTAATAAAGTATCTTCACATTTATCACCTGATATGGTCACGATCTCAAAGTTTAGCCAAATATCTGTATTAAGTCAGTTGCGTAACTGATCAGTCAGAACAATCTGTGCGACAATCGATTTCTCATATACATATATACACCCCAAAATTTTTTTTGATTCGTACCACACTTTTTTAAAGAAATAGCTATGTCCAACGTCTATCAAGCAATCCCAACTTTCTTCACTCAGAATCCAGTAAAAAAAACTGAAGCAGAACTCATCCTTCCTACGTGTGGTAGTAATGAAGAGGTGGTTGCTTATTTAAAAGATTATGTTCTCTTTTAGCCAGTCATATTCACCAATAATACCGAATACTTACTTATTCTTGTGCTTTTCTTTCCTGCTTCTTATCATCAAACCCGCTCAAAAAGCACATTTGCATGATCGTAGAGCAACCTGGTGCCAAACGGCAAAACTAAGTGGTGAGCTTTCACCACCGAAGAGAGCTGTTGGAATTAGATATTTGCTTTAATAATCTGTGAACTAAAATGTATTTTTTTCAAAATTTATCTTACAGACCCATTATTTGAAGGCATATTGGAAGTGATCACCTCTCTCAAGCAAGATGAGGTTACCCCAACTTTGTCGAGAAACATTATCCAACGTGAAATAACCAACCCGGGATCATCAACTGATGCTCAGTAGCAGGAGTCAGATTTACAAGATATCATCCGAAGCAACACTAGATAACTTGCAGTAATTGGAAAGTCTGCGATTTGTTACTGATCCAGATCCTGATCCAGTGTTTCTTATAACTGGCACATCGGGTGTTGGTAAATTGTGTTTCCTGCTATATAGATTTATGTAATGTTGATGATGCTACGGTTATTTTCCACCCCGACAAGGCTAATTATGTTACTGTTTGTTTTGAGGGTTCAAATCTCAAAATTGGAGAAATTGAGAATTTTTTAGATCGTCTCCACTCTCTTGAAACATGGTACCTATGGACAGTACAGAACCCATTATAGTCCAAGCAAGAACAGTTGTAACTGTATCCCCAAATAGTTTAAATAATGACCAATTTCAAGAGTTTTCCAAGATAGTTGTAAATAAGTACTGTATGCCACCATAGACAATTGAAAAGCTGAAAACTTGCCAGAAACATATCTTCACGAAGGTTTTAGAAGATCTGATGCTTGGTATCTTTAACAGAGCAGGTGGAGTGCCACGATATTCTTTGGCATCCAGCATGCCTGACTAAAAATATAAAGATCTATCAGATAAGGCAATTTATGATATAATTGATATAATTGTAAACAAATTTATGGAACACATTGAAGAAGCCATTTCAGAAATCAAAAACTTTGAAGATCTTATACTATGCTTTACTGAAAATGCTAGTTTTCAGTTATTCGGTCTCGAGGTATTTTTAATTTTATTTTTTATTTTTATTTCTAACTTACATTCTTACACTTTATTTCTTATTAACTCTATTTCATTATTTTAGGTCTTTTAGTCCTTTCAGTTCTGCAATTAAGGTTCAGTTGTTTTCACTTTACATTTCGTTTCTTATTTATTTTGTTTCTGTTTCATATTTCATTTTTCACTAATTTTATTACATTTTTTTTAGATCTTTTAGTTCTTTTGGTTCTATAATTAATAACGGTATGTTTTTGATTTTTTATTTATTTTTTTTATTTTGTTTCTATCTTATATTTCGTTACTTACTGACTTCATTTTTTTTACTTTATGGTTTATTTTTTACTTGGTTTCCTACCATCCTATCATGATCATTATTTTATTTTTGTCTCATCATTTTTCACCTCATATTACTTCTCATTATTCGTCTCCCATTATTTTCTATTACATCTTTTTGTTTTCCATTATTTCTTTTTTTCTCCTGTTTACTTCCCATCATTTCTTTTTGTCTCCCATCACTCCTTTTCACCTTCTCATTATTCCTCTTCATCTTCCCATCACTCCTTTACGTCTCCCATCATTCCTCTTCATCTTCCTATTACTCCTCTTCATCTTCCATCATGTTCTGTTTCTCCTTTTTGCTTCCTATCACTTCTCATTACTCTTTTTTACTCCCTTTCATCTTCTATTACTTCTCATTACTCCATTGTAATTTCATTATTTATCAGCATCTTTTTTTCTTAATCATTGTGATTTACTTATTTTTTCTTTTATTTGTATCACTTCGTTAAAAAATAATTATAGTGATTTTTTTCTTTAAAATCGTAAATGTGTGATTTAAATTTGATATTTACAAATAAAATTTTATTTTGGACAAATGTTTGCAAAAAAAATTTTTACCTTTGCTTAAGTTTAGCCGATCAAAAATTAACAAAATTTGAAAAAATCAAGCCGTCAGCCGATTAATAAATTTACTCTTTATCTGTTATATATTGTACATCATGTGACATATTTAAAAAAAATCCAGGTGACAATCGCCCAGACGACGTTTAGCAATTCCCAATTATATTTACAATAATGTAGTTATTTATATTAACGTTTTAACGTTTTAAGTGTAGAATGAAATTCGTATTTATTAAGGAATTGTGAAAAAATAATTATCAATAAAAATTGATTAACTTTTTAGAAGTATTTTCGAAAAAACTTTAATATTGTGAAAATACTACAAATATTTTTTTTTTAAAATTTTATAATTATTTCTTATTATTTTTTAAAAAAACTTATGTAAAAAAAAACAAAAAAAGTATTCTTATTAAAAAAAATAATAACGTTTATAAAATAATTGTTATAATCGAAAAAAGTCAAAAAGTATTATAAAAAAAAAAATATCAAATAACAAAAAAGTGATAAAAGAAGTATAATTCTCTATAAATGATCTAAACAAATGATCTAATTTCGGTAATAATATTGATGATATTAACCTAAATAATCTAGAAAATAAAGAGCAAAAAAAAACTTACGCTAACATGGAATAGATTATGCGCAAGCAGACAATATATTACACAATTCAAAACTATTTATATTGCTAGTCTAAACGTTACGATTTTTCCATGTATATTTTTAGTTATATAGATTCTATTTTTTTTTTTTTATAATGAGTCTTGTTTATTTATTTATTTATATAATAGTAATGTCATATACATATTCCAACTTAAAAAAATAAGTTTAATACAAAATAGATAAACTGTCGTAATCTAGGAGGTTTAATATTTGTTTCAATATAAGGTTTCCACTACAATTTAATGAATTCTTTATAATTTTTGATTTAAAATTCCAAACTGTCAATAATTTTCCTAAATTTCTTATCAAATAAATCATTTTTACAGATAATCAATATACTTATTATATTTTAATTAAAATCAATCAATATTATCCAAATATCACTTTAAAATGGAGAAATAATATAATTAATTTATTCTTCTTTATAATCGATCTGAATATGTTTGAAAAATTTTAATTCTGGTCTAATTCCGGATAATTTTTCCATGTTCCATACAAAATATCTATATATTCCTTAAATACAAATCCAGTTCTTCGTCAATTGCCGAGCGATAGGAAATTGGTTGGAAACTTCCTATAAACGAGGCTCGAGTATCAAAAAGTATATACGGTTATAATATTTCGATATTTTGCGATCATCTGTTTAGAATGGTTTTGATGGAATGGAAACGTTACAAATAATATTTGTCAAGTTTATATCATAAACCAGGCGTCTTTCAAGGCCGGAATTACTGTATGTAATGCTGGCTATATTTCCAATAAAAAAGAAAGAATTGAATGATATTACTAAATGTAAAACGTTTTACGATCAGCATTTTGATAATCGCTTCTTTTTAGGATTAAGATATTTGAGGCTGACATTTTTTTGTTTTTTCTAAAGAGACAATAACATATTTATTACAAAATTTATTTGTTTTCTACTAAACGATAAAGCAACTAATATAGCGCTTAAAAGAATTAATAAAGTTAATAAATAATTGTTGTATTTTCAACTGCCGGATTTAAAGAAAATAATTATTAGCTTTTTTAATTTTTTACATATTTAGGAAATGCCGTCATTATGTAGTATCGGTCCTTTTGACGATAATCTTTTTCATTGGCAGGCTACAATTATTAGCCCTATGGATATTTTTTTTGCCGAATTTAACAGCCTATATAACAAGTAGTGATTATTTATTTAAACAATTAATATTTACTAACTACTTGATATTATATTTTGATAAGTCTGACTCTCCATACTCGGGTGGTATATTTTTCCTCGATATTTATTTTCCATCAAATTATCCGCTTAAACCGCCGGCGGTATACTGTTGAATGTCAGTTCTTATACGCTTAAAAATAAGCTACACATTAAAAAATGTTTATTTTTAATAAAGCAGAAGGTTTAAAGATCAACGCACATGTTAAAATCAATCCAATCAGATGTGAATAGAGTATCGCTTCACACTGGCGCATACAATCAGACACAAATAGAAGAAAGCAAGATTAACCATATAAAACTAAACTTAAAATTAAGGTGAGGTGTATATTAAAGGATAAACATTTTATTAATTAAATTCTCCACACACAAACCTTTTTTAGAATGCTCTTAATTACAGGTCTATATATACATAAAATTCCAAACTAAAAATGTTTAATATATGCTACATATGATATATATGCTACATGTTCCATATATTCTATTTATTCTATATATCGGACATATGCAACATATCGAACATGTCAAATATATGCTACATTGATCGGCATCACGGGTCCGGCCATATCACATGATCGCTGCGCAACATTTTACCGCGTAACAATACTTTATTCATATAATTGTAGCATATTTTAATTACGTACTTACATATTCTACACTATGATCGATTTATAACAAGGATCTATCATCTGAATATTGACAATCGTCGCTATATGAATCTGAATTTTCTTCTATGGACACCTGCGAGTAATATTCAAAAAGTAAATCGGCTATAGTTGCAAATCTTTTATACAAAAATTTCAATCAAATTATTATTATTCAAGTACTTTTGTCAATTTGTCAATTGTTAACTTACCCAAACCCAGGTATTCATTTCATCACACTCATCTTATTATATTGAATCGATTGATAATTAATTATTTAATTATTGTACTTTATATTCCAATTATTTAAGATAATTATTCATTTTAATATTAGGCGATCCACTTGTTCCTGTAATTGCTAGTATGTATAAGAATGATCGTAATCGATATGAAGCTACTGCACGGGAATGGACTCGCAGATACGCTAGTGAATATAATTACATGACTTTTGCATTTTTTAATTATCTAAATATATATGTATTTTTTTATTTCTTATTCTTATATGACATGATAGTGTAATTATCCGAATTAAATCATTTGTACATTCGGTTTTGAATTTCGCAAATTTCAATGCACCAAGATATAAACATTTTTTATTTTGTATCTTCATTAATAATAGCTAAAAATGAAATAGTTAAAAATTTATCATAAAGTTAACAACTGATATGGTTATAGAATGTTATAGGAAGTAATTATAGAACTTAATTTATTTACTTTAAATAAAGTTAATAATTATTAATAATTTTAAATAACCAAAATACTTCGAAGGGTTCATTTAAAGTATTTTTTTATAGCGCATGATTATTAAGTTGAATTTCTCGCAATTTAGGATTACATAATTTAGGATGTGAACCGCTGAACCGCCATCGCAGATTGCGGTCATTTCGACTACAACCATAATAATATTTATTCATATTTATTATTTATAACAAGAAATAGAGAAGTATTGTACTTAGAAACTTGAATACAACGTTAAATTTTAAGTGTTCAAAACCATTCTTTCTCTTTCACATTCTGTATTTAATTATGACAATAATCGAAGACAAAGTGAATTTTATATAAAAAAAATCTTTTATTACCGAACATTAAAAATTATTTTTGTTAAACTTGTGATAAATAAAGACTACTTTCTTGCATTTTACCGATTATAAATATTTTTACATTGTTTTTTAAATGAAATGATAGCACCCAGAATTAAAAAGTCGAGAAATGTTAATTGACTCTTACCATTTTCAAACTTATGGATTTTGAGCAGAATTCTTATTGAAAAAAATTCACATGTTTATTATTAAGAATTTGCATGATAAAGGACGTAGCGCATCATCATATTGATGATGGTTTATATATTAATATTTTAATAAATATGTATAAACATTTTGTTTACTTTCTTTTTTTAGACTAACCTTTTTAGTTTCTTTTATTATAGTTTTTTTAACATTGAATCCTTGGTAAGTTTTAAAATTGTAACTAAAAAATTTTTTATTTATATTATTTTGTTTTAAAGGAAATGTTAACTAATGTTTCTACTCAACATTTTAATACTATAAAAAACTTGCAAAAACTTACTATTCTGTGCTTTCAGAGTCCCAATATTGAATCTATAAAAAAAAATTAAAGTTTTGCAACTTCTGTTATTAATTAATAATTCTCTTGATTTTTTTTGTAGGGTTTGGTAATGGATTTGGAAATTTTTTATCTTGACTTTTTTAAAAGAAATGGTTACTGATATTTTTTGTTTCTTTTGTAAATTTCAACTTTGATTGGACTTAAAAATATATATAGAGTTTTTAAATGGTAAGTTTCAAAGATAACTTTAACTTTATTTTATTTTTTTTAAATGTCTCAAAGTATTTCAAATCTGTGACTGGAAGTTCAAAATGGTAAGTTTTGCAAAGAAACTTACTATTTTAATTTCTTAACTTATATTTATCACTTTTATAGCAAATTAGCAATATCATTGAAATGGAAAAATGGAAATGTCATACAATTATTACATTTTAAGGGGCTCTTCTAATTCTTTTATAATTATCATTTACAATGAAGGAGGTGAAGAATATACCAAACTTGGTAATAATAGGATTAATCTTAACAATCTCAAAGTTGAAAACATCATAAATTTATCTACCATAAGAACTATGATGATGTTTCTGTCATATACAACCTGAAACTTTGGAAAGCTACTAATGTCAAGAAAAAATGGTCAAAGATAAAATTGTTGCTACTAAAGAAAATATTGTACACTAACTTATTTACAAATTTATGTCACGTTTTCATTGGTGTAAAGTTTAATCGCGTTTCAGTAATTATATAAAATTTAAATATTTCGAAAGTAAATTACATACTTCAACGGATCAATGATAGTTTTAATGATAAAATAGATTTTAGATCAAACTACATTTGGTTTAACTGATGAAAGTCAAATGAAAAAAATAAACAAAAAATATTTTTCACAACTCTCTTACTATGGATATTGGATAAGCAATTTATTCAATACATTTTCATTATTATTTACTGCTGATAACAAATATATATCCTAATTATCCAAATTTTTTTTTTTTTGCAGAATAGTATAATGATAATAAATTATTTGATTTTAATTCTAATAAAATTTCATGAATATTTACTTATTGTTAAGAATAAATCAGAAAATAATCATTGAAGTTCACGTTCGATCACAATTTTGATTTAAATAAAAATTATACTTTTATCAATCAAGTTAATCTGATAAAGAAAATAAACTTAGTATTCATATAAGAAAGAAATTATTGGCTTAGATTTCAAATAATATAATCCTATTACTGCCCTATTTACTTTAGGTTTTTCGGTTAGTTGCTAATTATAGAATTAATTGATAAAGTTATTTTATCCAGAAATCTTGTGCCATGTTTCTCGTCTTTATTTATAAATGGTCTTTTCTTTTAGAAATATAATTTGTAATACATTTATATCGTCAATTTTGATAGTTACCCCAGTCGCGGGAAAATCAAAATCTATGGAGTTAGCAAATTCATGTGCTATTATATCAAAATAATTACCACAGCTGGGAAAAGAAATATTTTTTTTTACTATTTTATTTAGTTATAATTAGAAAAAAAAAATGAATTTTTTTCACGTACGGTTTGATGCGAAAATTTTTTTATGCCGATCAATTGTAACCCAGGTTTATACTATACTATTTATAGAAATTTTTAATGAATGTTACACATGTTGCACAAGAGTCTATTTGCGAATAAATTTACCCGAACTCCGTTATTTTATTTTATTTTATTTTATTTATTACGCTTCATTTATTAAAGTAACATGATTTGTTATCTTTGAATTTAATTGATAGATTTCAATCTATATATATACAACCCAAATCGTATGAAATATCCAAAATGAATTCTAAAGAAAATCTTAAAAGTTTATGGAAGGTATACAATGCTGAATATCAGGTAAAAACAGTTCACTTTATTATTATTATTAATAACATTATTTTTTAAATAGTAATAGTTTTTTTTTTAATTATTTTTTATTAAAAGCAACATGTTATTACAAATTCTACTATCTGAATTAATAGAAGAGGTAGATTGTAAAGTAGTTTATATGAATGACTTAGAAAAAAGAAAACAAGTATATGGAATATGTGGAGAATGTAATGAACCTGGCACAGGAATAAGATGGTGTCAACCTTGTAATGCTAAAAGATTTAAGGATGACTTTAAAAATTGGACTAGTGGTAATAAAGATATTGATGAATTTATACAACAATCACAACTTAAATACTTTTTGAAAATTTTAAAGATATTACTTATATTACCAAAGGTGGATATGGTAAAATTTATTTAGCCAAATGGCCTGAAGGATATATTGTTTTTTGGGATATTGAAAATCAAAAATGGGAAAGGGATAGTAATACAGAAGTTGCATTAAAAAGTTTGGATAATTCATTTTGTATAAGCGCAGAATTCTTAAATGAGATAATTAAAATTAGTAGTGTAATCAATTTACTTTGATTTTATATATGAATTATTTATATATTTATTAAAAATTTTTCCCTTTCATTATTTTTATTAGATTAAATCTCATCTTCAGATTTATCTTTGGGATGTTATTCGATGTTATGGAATAACTCAAGATCCAAATACTAAAGATTATATAATGGTTTTAAAATATTGTGAAGATGGAAATTTGAGAAATTACTATATGAATAATGAATTATATTATTTTTCAAAAATTGGTAAATTACAACAAATTGCAAGAGGACTTCTAGATATTCATAATGCTGGAAGAATTCATAAAGATTTTCATTCAGGCAATATATTATTTGATCCAAATCCATATATAAGTGATTTAGGAATGTGTCAACCAGCAAATAATGAAAAGAAATCAGCTAAACAAGAAGGAATTTATGGAGTATTACCTTATATGGCACCAGAAGTTTTACGTGGATATCAATATATAAAAGCATCTGATATTTATTCATTTGGAATAATGATTAATGAATATATATCTGAAGAAACTCCTTATAATAATGTTCCTCATAATCATGTTTTGTCTATTAAAATATGTAAAGGACTTAGACCAAATATTTTTAAATATACACCAAAATTACTTGCTGATTTGATTATTAAATGTTGGGATGCTAAAGCAGAAAATAGACCAACTGCTAAGGAATTGTATCAAAAACTTACGGAATTTATAGATGATGATGATGAATATGATAATAAAATCTAATTAAACAGAACAAGCGGAAAAAGATCCAATAACATTCAAACACATCCACAAGCAATCTATACTAGTAGACTTTTAAACTTCAAAAATCTTCCAGAACCAGTAAATTCAGGTAATTTAATTTAATTACTTTTTTAATAAAAGTTATATTTAGTATGTTGCTAATTATTGTATATTTACTATATTTTTATATACAGATGCTATTCAATCAACATTATGTAAGTATTGGAAATTTATACAAATATTTTATTAATAATACTAATTTAATTGATTTATAGTTTCAGAAGGTTTAGATTGCCAATTAGATGAATTAGGTAAGACATTTATTCCTTAATATTTTATTTTATCAATTCTTTATTTATGTATATGTATTTATTTATTTATTCTTGTAGATCTTAATGAAATGAATCAAGATGATGAAAATAATATTGAATGAAGTTTTCTTTTCAAATTAGAGAAATTAGTTTAACTAAATAACATTATTATTATGTATGGTATATTGGTTAAAAATAAATTTTAAATGGTCATATTTAGTAAAATTAGTATTATAAATGACATTTTAAATGTATTATTTTAAGTCAGATCTAACTATAAAAGCTTAACAAAGAAAGAGTTATAAATTAATCAGAATTAATACAAGATAATATCATCTTGATAATAATTTATTCTATATATTTTTTGAATAGCTAACAATGATTTATCACTAACAAACATTTTAAATGGTTTTATAAGTAAAAATAAAACCTGAAGCTTGATATCTTAAATTATCTCAAAATGAAAGGAAACCAAAGAAGTTGAAGTAAAAATAACTCCCAACAATCAACCACTGGAACTGTGAAATACTGTATACTCATTTAATGGCATTAGAATTTTTCCACAAACAGGAAATTTAGTCACAGATATAAAGGTACACTTAAACTATTATCAGTTACTTGTAAATATTCTTAAAATTTTTATCTGTTTGTTAGAATTCTCATTTTATGACAATTTTATATTATAGCGATTTAATTTAAGTAAAAATATGAAGTTTATGTTATCTGGTATGGCTGAGGCAATTATTTTTATATCATGTTTCAAAAAATCGTACATGAGTTATTTAAGATATATTTATCCAAATTCCGTCAATTTTTTTTTAGAAATAACTTTCATATTTCACATTTATTATATAGCCAATATACAATTATCATTCAAAGTCAATAAGATGCTTCAATAATGTTAATTTGACTAAAATTATATATTGATTTATTGATGTTTATTAAGTTCATAATGTTTGATTTGTCTTACCTGTTACTTAAGATAGTAATCATTATAAATTTTGCTATCATATGATTATTAACATTAATTATCCTGAATGTATTATAATACATATAAAATTGACATATATATGGATTTGATGGTTATATATAAACAGCAGTTCATAATTGGAGAAGAAATGAAATATCATAAACTGATTGAAGAATATTTTCAAGATACCTTTTACATATTTGACAATAATATAATAAAATTCATAATCTGCTTACTGTGTAGTATTAGTTTATCTGAATAATAAATTATAAATTTCCACATATGTTAAAATTAATGGGATATATTTTATTTTACTTTATTGTTTATTATTTTATTATTTACAATTAAAAAATAATTTCATATAAGTTTTATAACTAAAAATTTACAAGTACATAAACTAAAAAATATTTTACATCAATACTATTTCAATACTAATATACAATTACATGTGATTATAACATTTGTTATACATCTTAAAATAACTTCAATTTTTGTACTATATATCATCTGCTTACAGAATTTTAAAATAAAAACTCTAATAAAAGTTTATTTCTACAACATTAACTATCTTAATATATTATACAAATGAATCAAGTGAAGTTTTCATTATAAAATAACTGTGTATTTTCCAGATGAGGATAATTATGATATCATGATATCAATGTGAATTCCAAATATCAAGTATGCATCATCAGTATAAATTATTATCAAACACAATATTTTCTTCTCAAATTTTAACTCTTATTTAATTTGTTCATGTAAGTATTATTATCTATTTGCATCAAGTGTCATGTAATAGAAATATAACAGGTTATCAAATACTGTAAAGTGTAGAATTGTGATTACTAATAAATTAAAGGTTATTTGAAATAAAATGTATATTCTATTCAAATGTATAATGTATAATAATAAATATAATACAATAAATTTGTGAAATAAATCCTAATAATCTAATCAATACATAAATAAGAAAAAGAATATTGCTGCCTCTCTTGGTGATCTGCCAATAGTGAAAACTAAAACTAAAGACTAAAAACAAAATTCATCACTTTGTCCAGCACACCTATATACAATAATCTCTCTGCATGTAACCTATACTTATTGTAAATTACACTAGGTATAGGCTGTCTAATAATTAAGTTATATGAAGTGTAAGTTATACTATAATTTACACCATAACTATGCGGATTTCTGTTGTTTTGACATTTGCTTTTGGGATTTATTAGAACTGGAAGCCAACAATTATTTTGATTATATTAGCTGTATGCAACTTCTGCCAAATTACTATCTGAAGCTGTTTCATGTAACATAATATTAATGGTGATGAGTCATGCTTTTACTTTGTCTACCATCATCCCGTTATAAAATATAGCACAATAAGAGTAATTTTCTCATATAGTGACATTTCTTCATAATGATGATGTTCAATTAATACTTTAACATTTGTAAATTCTGGTCTTGTTACATTTGTTACTGGAATTCTGGAATTCTAGTATGGCTGTAATAAACTTTGTAGCCTATTAATTAAAATTAAAAATAATTTTAAGAATTTGTTAGTTTAAAGAGGTACTGACAAGAGTTATATAATAATATAGCACATTTCACCCATAATAACTATAATACACTAATTTTGTAAAGTTATTCCTCTTGGATCACAATCAAGAGAAATATAAAGAATGAAATTAATTTTTCATTTTGTTTCTACAAATATTTCATATATAATGAACTGAGTGAATATTTGTGAAGATTCATCAAAGCTCATAGGTGGTAAATTAAGTCTAGCAGTTCAGTATTGTGATGCACAAATAATATCTAGAGCTGAAATTTTGGATGGTCAATCTAGTAAAAATTAATTTTCCAAATATTTAGTCTAGGAGAGAGTTTTTTTCCTATCTATAATACCACTCCAAGCTTTGCTTAATTCCTCCCAAGTAATCTAGCCTCTTTTATATCTTAAATAAAAATAGATGAGTTCAGTCTAGTTTTTAATACTACTGTGGTTGTAATTTGAAGATTATTTATTTTTCTGAAATTAAAATGTTTTATTAGTCTAGTAGGTCAAAAATGACAATTATTAATTTGTTCAGCTCTACTTAATATTCTTTTCATAAACGATATGTTTAGTTCAGTAAATTTGCAATTTGATTTCATTATTAACATTGGCATTTTATATAATTTCTATCCATTCTTTCTACTTCATCAAGGTAATATTATAAGGTGATTAACAAACACTGACTTGCTTGCTGCACCAGATTCCATTATTAGTAATTTAAGTAAGTTGATTTTCATGCCATCATTTTAATGGTAGCTGAGATCATTACCTTTTATTGTTATTTTTTCCTAAATATCTCAAGCAGATCACAAGAAATTGCCTGAATCATTTTTTTCAATTACTAAGTTTCTTTAATATAAATATAATGTTGAAATTTCATAATGATATCAAGGATCCTATTTGCTATTGTGAGTAATGAACTTGCACATTTTGGGTCCAATCAAATGTAATATGAGTGTTACTTCAAAAGATTTTGGTAATATTTGAGATCTAATTTGTAATTGGATTGCAATTTCATCATTGATTTGATGATTTCTGTGTCATATACATTAATTGAATCATTAAAAATATTATTTGAAGTTTTCAATTTTCAGAATCATTGGTAAACTTCATTGTAGTGATAAATTTTTCAACTCTATAGACAAAGTTTATTGGTATTAGAAAAAAATTTCTATGTATAATATTTTAAAGTTTTAGAAAAATATATTTAAACAAAAATTTATCAGTAGAATGAGTTGAATATAATTACGAGTTTATAGGGTATTTATAGCCATGAATTATGTAATTGTTTTATAATTGTAATTAGTTCAATATCATACGTTTTCAATGAAGGATTTATTGCAAATTTTATGACTAATAAGCTTTTTGTGTGATCTTTTTTGCTCTTCAAACATTTTTGAAATGTAAAAAAAGAGATACTTATATAGGATCACATTAATTTATAGTTTTTTTATTGTATAGACATTTTTTATACTGTCTAAATCATCAAGAAATCTATATACTTAAAGTAAAATTTAATGTTTTTCAATAAAGAAAGGGGAAAAATATAAACAGGGAAATAAAGGCAAAAATCAACGAATTTTAGACTTATTTATATTTAAGTAGTTTTGAAAATAAACAAATGAAAAATTTACACATTTAATTTTATAATTGGGGCTATCATCTAAAACTTTGCCACATATAATATCAAAGCCCAAAATTGGGATACAAAAGTCATAACTGTATAGCCACAAATTGAATCCTATTTTTATATATTAATATTAAAAATTATCTAAATAATATATAGTAAATTATAGAGTATACAGTATACTGATTTTTAAATAATATTACATAAATTACTTATTTTAAAAAAAACATTATAATTCTAAAATATTGAAATTTAAACATTTTATACTAATTTTGTAATTAAATACCTTTAAGGGGTTTATAATTTGTATAATTTGTTGTTTAAACTACAGTAGATGATTATAAATGGTAGTATTATTAGGATAAGAAATTAGTATTCTTGAAACTTAAAGGTACTAACATACTAACACTATAACATGATGTCACACTAAATAATTATTATTTAATATAAAAAACTATAAAATATACAATAAACTAAGAATTCTGAAAAACCTGTAAAATTTTCTTTTTCATTTAAATTTTCGTGTAAATCACAAATATAAAATTAGTTCAAATAATAAATAATTTTTCTTTTTAAAAAAAAAAATTCATTAAAAAAAAATTTTTAGTTATTGCTTAATATTGCATTTATTTTTGATTCAATTAATTTTTTACAAATTATTTTTTAAAAAATTCAATTATTAAAAAAATGGTTTTTCTTTTTTTATTTTCGTTAATTTTCATGTAATTTTAATACAATAAAGTTGTTACTGTACGTGATCCCGATCATTTTAATAAAAAAAAGTTGATTTAAAAAAAAATAATGAAAAGATAAAATTGTTGTATTTTTAGTCTTCGTTTTTTTTTTAATTATTAGTTTTTCATTATCACACTTTTATAATTTCTCGTAGTGAAAAAAAAAATATATCGATAAATGGGCAAATATCACGTGTTTGGAAATCATGTGTTTGTTTACAATGAAAAGTTGAAAACATTTGAACATTCTTTTTCTTGTACCGATCATCATACTGAAATATAAAATTAGTTCGAGCAACGTTTCACGATTTCTTTATACTAATAACTAATTAGGATCAAATGGCGTATTTGAATGTTATACACAAATTTAAAAAGACCTTTCCTAATTTCACATTCTTAACGAAATGGCAGTTAAAAGACTTTATAAAGTTATAAGAAAGAACCAATTTTTTTTTTACTATCGAATTTTGAAGAAAGCAATTATTAACATTATCCACATTAAATTATTAGGAATTGTATGATATAGGATGTAACCCACCATCATCTATTAGTACCGGTCCTTTTGACGATGATCTTTTTCATTGGCAAGCTACAATTATGGGCCCTGTAAGTAACAGTTTGTATATCAAATTGAGACAATTAATTTACTCAAACTACTTGATATTATAATTTTGATAAGTCTGATTCCCCATACTCGGGTGGTATATTTTTCCTTGATATTATATTTTCAAGCGATTATCCGTTTAAACCACCAAAGGTATATTTTATTAATATAATTGTAATTTATTTTAATTACGTACTTACATATTCTACATTAGGTTCGGTTTATAACAAGAATTTACCATCCGAATATCAACTATAATGGTTTTATAAACTTGGATATTCTAACAGATGAATGGTCTCCAAAATATTTTATTTCAAATGGTAAATCGGTTACAGAAATAGTTACAACTCTTTTAACTCTTTTATGTAAAAAAGGTTTTAATCAAATTTTTATTATTCAAGTACTCATGTCAATTTGTTCATTGTTGACTTACCCAATCCCAGGTATTTCGTCATACTGTATAATGTATATTCCATGTAATTATTATTTTAATTGATTATATATTATTTTCATCTTGACGTTAGGCAATTCACTTGATCCTGACATTACTAATTTGTTTAGGAATAATCGTAATCGTTATGAAGCTACTGCTCGAGAATGGACTCGTCAATATGCCAGTAAATATAATTAATTATATAATTTACGTATTTCTTAAATTTTTTATTATTTAAATAATTATTTTCTTATTTGTGTTTATATATTTAGTGTAATTATCTGAATTAAATTTGGGCTGATCATATTCGGTTTTGGATTTTACAGTTTTCCAAAAATTTCTTATTTCAAATAAAGTTAATAATTAATGATTTTCAATTTATGTATTTTTTTGTTGTAGTTAATACAGTTAATATAAATTATGTGATTTGTAATTTCAGAACGTTAGACCTTGTAAAAAAAGTCGATCCGTTTTTTATATTCCATCTTTTATCATGAAATTTATCGAATTTTCTGTGAATGGATCCAGGAAAGGCTCATATTTACAGAGTTTTTACAGAAATAATGGATAAAATTTTTTGTAGGGAGATTGTCTTTTTAAAAAATATTTGTTAAAAATTTTTATATAATTTTTACACTTTATTCATTCTTAATTTTATTACGTCTCATCAAAGGTTAGTAATATGGAAGATATGATTATCATGAGTCATGACCTCAATTTAAAATGAGATTTCCTTTGTTTTAAACTTACCCAATTTAAAATTGCATAATAACCTTTTCAAAATTATTATTAATTCACGTATATGCAATAAAATTTTTGATCCTTCAATGTTGGTAAACTTCGTAATAATATCTTCTCTATATGGATATCAGATATTATGAAATACCTTACATTTCTTTCATTTACCATATTTACTAGACAAGGTTCATTTAACTAATCATATAATTTTATTATTAATCTAAATCTAGCGTAAAGACAAAGAAAGCTTATGTATAGTTTTGATTAAAATAAATTTATTAAAATATTTTATTCAAACTAAATTTATTTTTGATATATAATTCGATAATGGTTTTAGTATAAAGTTTTTTACCATAGGCTTATAACCATTTTATTTTTAAATTATAATGATATGTATAACGTATACATTACCGAAAAAATAATACTGAAAATACGAAGTAAAATTATTTTTTACTTGAACTTTACGAAGCATTGTCACCTGAATCTCCTTATGCAACCATCATTTTAACCATTTCGGGTTAGATTTATTTTATGATGATCAGCTGCTGCTTACGAATTTTCTTTGTCACAAAATCACAAAAATAGTAATGTTTGTATAAAATTGTTGTACAAATAGTAATACAAATGGGCGCAATTTATTTTTTCTTTTGCTTTAATAATTCTGAAAATTTATTTTGAGTAAAATAGTTATTTATTTATAAAATTAAAATTAAAATTATAAATTCACAATTCAAATTAATTAATATGGATGAAAAGCCAAAAAATTTATGGAAACGTAATTATAAATATCAGGTAATAAGCAATTTAATATTTTTAATAATTATTATAATTATTTATTGAGTTTTTGTAGTTAAAAAATATTAATAATTTTTTGTCTATTAAAAGAAACATGTTATAATTTCTACTATTGATTCAACTATTGAATCAGAAAATGTAGATGAAAGAATAGTTTATATAGAAGATTTAGAAAAAAGAAGACAAGTATATGGAATATGTGGAGAATGTAAAGAACCTGGCACAGGAAACTATTGGTGTCAATCTTGTAATGCTAAAAGATTTAAAAATAACTTTAAAAATTGGACTAGTGGAAATAAACATATTGATGAATTTATACAACAATCACAACTTAATGCTGTACATTATAGAAATTATATTGAATGGATACCTTTTGAAAAATTTCAAAATGTCACTTACATTGCAGAAGGTGGTTTTGGTAAGATTTATTCAACAGAATGGCCTGAAGGAAATATTGAATATTGGGATATTGAGAATCAAGAGTGGCATAGAATTACTTATCATAATAAATATGCAATAAAAAGTTTGAATAATTCTTCTGATATATGTTCAGATTTTTTAAATGAGGTAATTTAAACTTACTTTGTCATCTTATATATAAAGATTATTATTTGCATTTATTTATTAATAAAATTTTTCCTTTTTGATGATAATTAGATTAAATCTCATCTTCAGATTTATCTTTATGATATTGTTCAATGTTATGGAATTACTCAAGATCCAAATAATAAAGAGTATATGATGGTTTTACTTTATTGTGAAATTGGAAATTTGAGAAATTATTTAAATAAATCTGAAAATTATATCAATTATGAATCAAAAATTAATAAATTACAACAAATTGCAAGAGGACTTCTAGATATTCATAATTCTGGAAAAGTTCATAAAGATTTTCATTCAGGCAATATATTATATGATGATAGTGACAACCCATTTATAAGTGATTTAGGTATGTGTCAACCAGCAAATATAAAGCAACTAGTTAAAGAAGAAGGAATTTATGGAGTATTACCATATATGGCACCAGAAGTTTTACATGGATACCAATATACAAAAGCAGCAGATATTTACTCATTTGGAATAATAATGAATGAATTTCTTTCTGAAGAAATTCCTTTTAATGATATTCCTCATGATGAGTTTTTAGCTATTAAAATATGTATGGGACTTAGACCAACAATTTCTAATGATATACCAAAGTTACTTACAGATTTGATAATAAAATGTTGGGATGCTGAAATAGAAAATAGACCAACTACTATAGAGTTGTATCAAACACTAAATGATTGGGATAATGGTGACAATAGTCAAAATAGTGAAATATATTTTCAGATAGAAGAATGTGATAAAATTAGGGAAGAAAAATTCAAAAACAGGTTAAATAAAGATAAATCCAAAGGCTTCCAAACACACCCACAAGCATTTTATACTAGCAGACTTTTAAATTTTAAAAATCTTCTAAAACCAGTAAATTCTTCAGATTTAATATCATCTTTTCAATTCAATTCAGGTAATTAAATTTAATTTTTGTTTTATCATATAATCCACTTTACATTATTTATATTATTTTATTTTTAATAGATGCTAATTATACTGCTCAATCAACATCAGATCCAAGTAAGTATTCTCTTAATTATCATTATTGTAATTATTTTATTTACATTTGTTAACATTTAAATACTATGAATACATAATAAACAGTTTCAGAATGTTTAGATTGTTTAATTAAGTGAATTGGGTAAGTTTAATATTATTTATTTTATTTATTTGTAATTTTACTAATATTTTCCTTTCTGATTTATCTAATCTATTTTTTTTTATAGAACTAAATGAAATTTGTCAAGATAATGAATATAATATTGATTAAATCATTAGTTTTATCATCTATACTTTATAAATTATTATCTTTAGTTTTTTATTTACTTACTAGTATATTATACTAGTATATATACAGTAAATTTATTGTAATTATATTTATGAATATTCTATATAAATAAAAGATTTAAAATTTCTTTTTATGCTTATTTGACGATTATTATTTGATCGTTTAAATGTAAAACTGTAATATTTGAAATTACCAATATTTCACTCAATGTATTTAAATGTTTTAATTGGGATGATAGTTTTTTAGGCTGCGCTTCATTTTCAACCTACCTTTAAATAACAACTACTGTATCTAAAGATTAATCAAGCTTAATAATTGAGTAATATAAAAATTTTACGTTTTATATGGAGTTTAGAAGCTTATTTATTTTAAATATTAATAACTTTCCTTTTTATGCTAAGATATTTGAGATATATTTGATCAATAATTGCACTTAAATTTAGGATAATATATTTAAATAAAACATTAATGGACATGTACTGGATTAGATAATAAATTTAAATAATAAAAATGTCAATAAAGAAAAAATCTTATAATGACTCATTGGCATATTTACGAGTCCATTCTCTAACAGTAGTTTCATAACGATAACGATCAATCTTTTACAATTGAGATATTTCGGACATTAAATAGCACTCTAATTTATTGATAATATTTTTAGCTGAAATTAATCAGATCATTCAATAAAATAATGAATATAAAAAGTGAATTATAATACCTGGGTTTGGATCTCTTAACAATTGACAAATTCCCGGGAGTACTTGATAGAATAAAAGATTTGATTAATATTTTTTTTTTATATAATAAATAATTCCGCATGTACTCATAATAAATTATTATTGCTCCTAGAAATGGTAATTGCAAGTTGTGATTCTCAAATCTTTTAGCATTACAAAGTTGACACCATTTTTCGCCCGTTCCAGGTTCATCACATTCTCCACATATTCCATATAATCGTTTCTTTTTTCTAAATCCTTTATATAAACTATTTCATCATTTACTGATTCAAGTAGTTGAACCAATAGTAGAAATTGTAACATGTTTCTTTTAAATTAAAAGTTTAACATTCAATTTAAAAATTCAATAATGTTATATTATTAATGATAAAATGAATTGTTTTTACCTGATATTTATCAGGAACAACATATTTCCATAAGTTTCTTGGGTTTCCTTTATGTTTCATTTTTGGTATTTCCATATTTTCCATATTAAATTAATACATGTGTACGTAAATTACAATTTATTTATACAATTTAAAGCTAACGTTAACCTAGAAAGTAGAAATGTAAGAAACGTAAAAAAAAAAAAAACTTTTTTACGGAGTTTTAAAAAAATTTTTACGGAGTACACATTTATTCATAAATAAGCTTTGTGCAGCGTAACATACAAACGTTTGATATAAAGATTCTATATCTAGTAATCCGATGTTAAAATAAAATACTAGGTAACTTATCGCTCTAAATATTTTCCTTACGCTTTTTTCCGAAATTGAGCATAAAAAAATTTTCAATGTTATTCTTAGAAAAGATTTAAAATTATACACTTTTTTTTAACTGCGGCATTTGAATAAACCATCATTCATTCTTTTTTTGCCCAACGCTAAAAAATTTATTTAATGGTGCACTAAAAAAAAATATTTTGTTGATCTTGGTAGTAAAAATTCTTTTTTTGGATTTATTAAATTGAAGGCGTACAACATGTGTTAATTAACTTAAGTAACACGTTTTACTAAAATTAAAATTCTTTTTTACTTTCTTCAGTTACTAAATAACGAAATGTCACTTAAAAGAATCAGTAAAGTAAATTATGAGAAATAATTAATTTAAATTTCTTATATTTTTCACTAACGGATTTTGGATAAAAATTTTATTAATTTATTTAATTTATTCATCATTTTTTTTTTTTTATTCTTTATATATATTATTAGGAATTGCATGATTCAGGACAATACTTATTGTCGACTTGCAGTGCTGGTCCTATTGATGATGATCTTTTTCATTGGCAAGCAACAATTATGGGACCTGTAAGTATTACTGGCCAAATCAATTAATCAATAGCCTATTATGTGACTTTATCTGCGTAGAGACGTACGGCAAATTGTTATCACCTATAATTTTTCATTAGCCTGGTTCCCCATACTCAGGTGGTGTATTTTTCCTTGCTATTCATTTTCCTACAGATTATCCGTTTAAACCACCAAAGGTACATTTGTTTATATGATTATGTGTATTTTAATTACGTACTTGCTCATATACTGTTTCATACTAGGTTAACTTTACAACAAGAATATTCCATCCGAATATCAACAATAATGGAAGTATATGCAGCTGCTGTGTGAATATTTTAGGGGACCAATGGTCGCCAGCAATTACCATATCGAAGGGTAATAAGAAGAATTGTTGAAATTTTTTTATACAAAAAATAATAATAATAATAATAATAAATAAATGAATCTTTTATTTTATCAAGTACTCGTTACAATTTGTACATTATTAACTGAACCTGATCAAGGTATATATTATTTTATCATTTACATTTATTCTTGTTTGTCATTGTACTAAATTGATTTCAACTAAAGAAAATTTAATAATAATTTAGAATGTTTATTGGTGCCCGCAGTATCTCATTTGTATAATACCGATCGTAATCGTTATGAAGCTAATGCTAGGGAATGGACTCGCAAATATTCTAGTCAGTATAACTAACTTTAGTATACAATTTTGTTGTTCTGTTTTTATTTTTATATTTAACATTGTATCTTACGGAATTCCTTATTCTCAATATTAGTGCTATTATCTGAATTGAATTAGGTCCATCCGTATAAACAGTATGTTATCATATATACAATATTTTGTTCTTCGTTTTACGATTAATATTTCACTTATAGTAATTCCAATAATGTAATCAAAATCTCGTTTTATTGAATAGTATTACAGATAATGGCAATGAATTAATAAAGATTATAGGAAATTATTAAAAAAAAAAAAAAAATTTTTTTGTTTATTTAGCGTCAAATCCTTAAGTTATCATGATTTCTCCTAACTAGAGCCTTGAATTAATAGTGTGACCACAAACATGAAGTTTTAAAATATTTGTAAGGCCATTTCAACTTAAGATTTCTTTTAACATAACCTCGCTTCCCACTGATTTTCAAAAAACCCGATGAAAAAATAACATTTTAGGCCGAAATTATAAAATTTGGCCAGAATTACAAAACGACATTATAAATCACATGACATATACCGTAGGTGATGATTTTGATCACGTTTCTATCCTCCACAAATTGTGGTTAAAGAATTGACTTGGAATAATTTTATCACTTTTATCATCTACTATCAAACCAAAAATGAGAAAGTGGTTAAAATATATAATATATAATACAATCAACACCATTCCTTCCATATTTACATGTTCTAACATGTAATTACGGTATGACAATAATTAGAGAGCACTATTAAAATCTTTATTGATCTTTGATAATGAAAGAATTTTTTTTTTTTTTAGACTAAAAAGGAGTACAGTATTTGCATGTTAGGTAGCTTAAAAAGACGACCTTATCAGTTCCCACGTTTTTTTTATTAAATAAATTTAATCTTTAAATAGTTAAAATCAACGTTACTTAAAAAATATAATTGTTATCATTAAAACTTATTGCCTTGTAAAAGATCCTGAAATAGAGGATTATATATTAGTAATGAGATACGCGTAAGTATCTACAAAAGATCTTACAAATATTACGCGAAATAAATTATACTTCAGAAGGGGAATATATTTTAAATTTTAGACTTGACAATTCCATAGTGGAAGCATATTATCAATTCAAATGATATTTATGGATATTATGGAAATGATTATCACAAGCTGTATTGTACAATGAAATATGTATATGGTGTAATACTTTAATTGTACCAGAAATCTTTAAAGGCTCCGAATTTTCTAAAGAAACTTATATATATATATATTTGGTATAATTATGTTGGGAATTTATAATAGGTAATAAAACTCAAGATGAATGAACGTCAAATCTTAGCCAAATATAACCATTTTATTTAGTACGTAATCATAAAAACTTATAAAAGAATTTAACATTTTTCCTTACCAAACTCGGACATGATTATAAATTAGGAAAAAAGATTATTTCTTAAAAAAAGAGAATTAGTAAAAAAATCAATTGATATGACGTAATTTTTTTTTCTCATGCAAAAGTATAATTAATCAGCGTACAGTACTGTATATCTCAAGCATTCGCACTTTTAAAAATATAAACTACTAAGGAACGGTGATTAATAATAATTTATATTTGTATTCATATTTTCTTATTTTATTATATACCGTACTATAAACTTCTCGCTCCACCTCATAATAATCTTTCATTTTGTCATTATTAAAAACATTACATTATACTGATTCATATATGAATAAATTTAAATTCATTTCTTTTACTCCCCCTCCTTTTTATTTAAATTTTAGCCATGCTCGATAAAAAAAATATTATTTTATTTCATAAAATAAAGTGATTTAAACTAAATAACAAATGTTGAAGAATCTAGAAAATACTGTATATATTATAAAGAATTATTAGTCACCGTAATCACGTGGATCACGTGTACCAATTATGTAACGCCCCCAAATGTTAGCCGCCAAGTTATTAGTTAATTATTACGATTTATACAAAAAAAAATTCATGAAACTCTTAAAAAAATTGATCCATTCGAAATAATTTTTCTAAATAATATTCTTCGAATCGAATATTGATTTCAATAGATTTTTTTAATTATGACGAACAATTTTATTTATTATACAACAATTAAAAGAAAGTTAACAAATAAATAAATTTCATTACAATTTAAAATAAAAAATAAAAATTTTCTTTAGAAAATTAATATAAATAGTAAATAAAATAACAATTTAACCAGTAAATAGTACTCACGAAACAGCCTAACGACATGATGCAAGAAAAAAATAAAGTGTGGCGTGATGTACTATTCAATAATATATGTGCACCATAAAAGTCAAGATACTTAGTAGAATATATATATTAAATAGGAAAATAAAATCGTTAACATGCAGAAAATGTTCGTATAACTATAAATAATTCCGTCTTCCCGAAATTTGAAAAAAAAAAAAATTTCCACTAAAAAAGGAGGTTCCAAAAGTAAAATTTTTATTGTACAATCAAAATATCGGGGATTGACTCCAAAAAAGTTATAAAACTTTTATAAATGTAAATATTGTATTACAATATTTAAAAAAACTGAAAATTTATTTTAAACCCGCATATATGTAATTTTGGTAAAATTTGCAATTAGAATATTGGAAGTGATCCGAAATTTCCCAACGAAAAACGCCACATATTCAATAATATGACCAAAAGAGTCATTACTGTACATAGAGAACTTCCTCAAAAAATTTGTTCTAGGCACTTCTTTTTGTTTTTATTTTTATTTTTATTTAACAGTAATAGTTAGCGAACACAAAAATTATAAACAATACAAAAATGAAAAAGTAAATAAAAATTGAACTAAACTATCAGAAGAATCTACTTCGACGGTGGGGCAACTAAAAATGAAACTATTAAAAACATAACCAACTACGCTTAAAAACCATTTCTTTAATTAACCCACTACCTCCCATACACTAGCCAAAGCTTGGTAAGTTGAAGCCCGCCCTGCAGAAGAAAGTAAAATAAACCCTATAAAATTATATGAGTCTACCACTAAAATCTACGTTGGCGCTACGAAGTAAGATTAGTATAAAATTCAATAATATTTTTACCAAAGTAAATATAATTTCAAATACTATCTAAAGCATCATATTGAATACTATAATTATTTCTACTATTATTATTAGGTAAAGAACGAACGCTTTTAAATTCTAATTTTTTCTTTTTTGTT
>QZLH01000083.1:29522-61749 GCA_003833135.1 Oehlia diaphana | reverse complement strand
TGAAGCATGCATTAAAAACAATGGATGGCCAACTAAATACTAATTATTATTAATAAAATATAATCTTTATTATTTGACCGGATACTTTTGGGAGGGTAGTGTATATATGAATAAATGTGTTCTTTAGCATTTGGCACTAGTTTTTGATGGTCTAATTTCATCATCTTGATAGCTTGATATACTTTCCTTAACCCCAACTTCAACGAAATAATATTCAGGGCCCCGGGAAAGAGCGACTCTCGCAGTATAGGTATAAGGGAAAATTTACTATTAGCTCAGTCAAGGCCGGAATTATAATAATGCCGGCCAGTATCTAGCTAGTTTGACTAGAATTATCAAGAATTATCCATCTAAGGAAAGATCTACGTAATTGGCGTAAATCCGGTACTACTCGTTAGGGAAGAATTATGTGGATACGGTCTGTGTCCCGCTGATATAGGAGAAAATTCTGTCTTCTGTAGCCGGGTTCGTCAAAGGGCGAGATCCGAACGAACCTAAATACTTAGAGTTGCAAGCATCACAACAAACTGAAAATCACAAAGATTAAAAATCTAATAATTACCAATAAATTAGAAATCTCACCAGCATTTTAAAATTTTTAATGTTGATTGTCCGACTGAGAACACCGGGTTTTCTTGTTCAAATCGGATTTTAAGGTATTTGGAAAGGGAAGTGTTATGTTTTATTTTTCTTTTTTCATCATTTAATTGATTTAAGAAATGTTTCTAATAATGTTTCTATTTTTTGTATTATGAGCATAATTTAAACTTAGCGGTTAGGTAAATAGAGAAAAAATTATGTAAATGGGAAAGGGATAGTAAATTATTTTTCTTTTCATTTCGTTTTGCTAATCTTGATTTACTGTAATAAGAAAAGGTTACGGTACGATTACCTGGCTGCTATTTTCCCGAGTATAGCTTCTCTAGAAGTCAATTACCTGAATGCCAATTTCTCGAACTGGATTTCCCGAACCTCAATTCCCAAATCCCAATATTCCGATGGATATTAAAAAAATGTTTGACCAAAACTAATCATGCTAAATAAATTTCCATTCATTATTAGAGGAAAAAAAAATCAAAATTTTGTGAACTCTTTTTATATTATTTCTTTATTAAACATTATATATTGTGTAAAAATCAAATAAATGGATTTTAATTAAAATTAAATTAAACCTCTATATTTATTAATATAAGCAAGTCTTAATAAATATTTTATATCAAAGATTTAGGACTTTACCAATAATTTATACTACAACGTTGCAGAATTTGCTTATGTAGCCGATCAATTTTTTTGGTGGTTTTTTTTAAAAAACAAATTTAATATATTGAGAGCTGACTGTATTTTAATTGACATAATATTTTTAATTCCGACGCAATGATTTTCATTTGATCAGCAAAATCTAAGCAAGCTAATCATAATCTCCATGATTAAAATATTTATTTATTTATTTATTTATTACATAGAGAAACAAGATCAAAATAGACCATTTAATTTATAATCAGTACCAAACCCTGATAGAAGGTCGTTATACGAAGGATTCTAGTCCGTTATGTAATTTGAGGATCTAAAACATTAAACCATGATGGGCATACCATGGGCTATTTTGTAAATGTAACCGGAGGTCGAATCTACTATTATTGTGAAGAGGGTAGCGTTTGGTTTTTGTAGGCGCATCAAGTAAGGTGTGATGGCTATTTCGTTTTAATCCTTTTTCTTCATACGCTGATTAATATTGCATCTTACCCTCCATTGAATAACTGTGAGTGTTCTAATAATTTTTTTAATTCATTCCGCGAAAATTTGTAATATGTGATAGTCACGTGATTACACATCTGAAAAAAAAGAGTTGAAGATCGATAATCTATTATCTATTGTATGAATAAATCAAAGGGCTTTAGGTGCAGCTTTATTTGAAAAGTATGTTTTTTTATTCGGTTAACGCTGAAGTGATCTGATGTCTACATCCGGAAATTATCTTGAACTTGCATGCGCACACAATCATCTTCCCATTACTTCGCAATTTCACAATCAGGTCTAAGTCCCTAGCAATAGAAATTCGAATATTTAGCAATATTCCTGGATAATTTTCATCCGATTTTCAATCCCATCAGATTACTTGTGCCCTAATGGGTCTAGTGCTCGCTTGGCTCAAAGACTTGAAGCGTTAGGCAAACCCAAAGATCACGCTCAACACGAAGACTTGAATGATAGAAGAACCCAAAGAACATCTACCATGTCATTCTCTATATTCTTATTAGTAAAACCAGTAAACCTAATACCTGCCTCCTTATACTTATCAAAGAGATTTTGCGCTTTTTCACATCTTTGACCTGTCTCAGTGCTCTTAATCCTCTTGAGAGAACAAAGGTAGCATTCTGTTATTTGTCCATTCTAATGTTCTTTTTTCGGAGTATTCGTGCAGTACTCTATTAGTAGACATTTACGTCTAAAAAAAAAATAATGAAAAAAATTTATGATAACTTCTTTTTTCTAAGGCACCTCCGTTTTGTGAGCGTGGTGGGATCAGGCACGTCATATAAACAACACGAATCCGCAATCACGTGATACCTTAGACACCACGAGCATCCTTATCCTGGATGCTGGCAACAATTAAAATTAGTTATTCATTGATACAATGAAATTCTAAATTTCGTATTTTGAAATGGATAAGAACTATGAAATAATATATTAATTTATTATTTTTTTATCTTCATGCCTACTGTACAAAAGTATGCGACTAAACTTTTTTTTAATAACACGTATTTCATTAATCTAGTTTTTATTTGTAATATATACTTTTGTCGTTTGTAAAAAATATGCATTCGTAATGTATTAAATACTATACTCAGGTAATAAGCAGAATAAATGTGTAAATAGCATATTAAAGCTATGACTAGTTATCGAACGATAATAATAAATAATTTATCTTGTAGTTTATGTGAAAATAAAATTTATTATCGACCTTTAAATATTACTGACTCTTTGATCAATTAGTAATGTAAGAATGCTAATTTACAATTAACAAAGCATGCTTAAACTAAGATTCAAACACAAGCTAGCTCCAATATTTATCAATTATGCTTTTTAAAGCAATTTCAACTTTTTAGTGTCTCCAATTACAATTATCGTAAATTCATAGAACATTGGTATTTATATTTGTTAGATTGATGTAAAAACTTCATAATATGCAAAATATAAGTTAAGTTTAATAATTTTCATGATTAGGAAATATTCTACATTACGGACGGGAAAACAGAAATTTATTGAGAAAATTTACATTAATAGTATATTGTTTACATCGAATTTAAATTAGTCAAACATAGGTCAAACAAATTATTAACGTCCCCAAGTTAATTAAATGACATCTAACAATCCGCTTTATGACACATTTTGCCAATAAAGGTAGTAACTGGAAAATCATCATAAGTCCATGTCATGTCTCAATAAAGAATCTAGTAAAAATTGTAATAAAAAAAAAGGAAAAATAAACAACAGATTGAATTTGTTAATCATCAGATGAATTTTCAATCCCTATGAAAAAAAGAATTTCAGAATTTGTCCGGAATTTGTCCTCGTTGACCGGAATCTCTCCCATTTCGTACATTTCCGGACATCACTTTTATTTGTTCTTATTATATCATAATATGTATTAAGAAAATTCTTGATTTCAAGAGTTATCTAAATGATGTCATAATATTTAAATAATAAACAAAATACATAATGAATTTTAAATAGGTAAAGCATGTGGGATCTACAAATTCCTATTAAGGCAATTTTTCTATTAATAAATAAGATTTTTTAAAAATAACTGAATGACGTATCCAAGGGTTATTTATAATTATAAAAAAAACGGAAAATTATGAAAAGTATTTAAGGCCTTTGCTATCTGTTTTTAACCTCACCACACATATGTTATAAGCTTAATAAGTTTTCAATGTCATATATACGAAAAATTGATTTAGGTAATGATAACAAGAGAACTAGGAATAAAAAAAAATCACTATGTCCTAGTTGTATCGAAACCAATGATTATATTAACCTATTTTCTAAAAAAATAAATCAAATCGAAGAAATTGTCGATAAACTTCGTAAAAATTCAAATCTTCCATCAAAAAAGGCAGATCAATTCTCAATATTTAACGCAAAATTTACTCTAAATAATGTACCATGCGAATTAGAATACAATCTGTCAAAATTCTCTTTAGAAGATTTACAAAAACTCGTAATTTTTACGACTCCAAATTGCAATAATAATTATCCATCTTCTAATACAAGTAATGAAAGTGATAGCTCTGAATATTCAAATAATGAGAGCCCTTAAGAAATTACATTTCTTCCCATAAACACTCGAATATAAATTATTATTTTACCTTACCAAAATCGGGATTGTTCGATTATTTAATCATTTCGATTCTTTCAATTATTTCGACTCTTTCGATTATTTCGATTATTATTATTTCGATTATTTTATGACTTATCGCTTATCGTTATTCTACTTTATTTTATTAATGTTAAGAATTTATATAAGATAAATTAAATTGAAATTTTTAAGATTTTAATTAGTATGGCTATTTTTATAGTTCAGTTTAAGTTATTATTAATTAAATAATTGATACAATATGTAATTATGGTTTTTAATAAAATTTTGATACCTTTATTGATTTTGATGATTCTTTACGTCATAAAATATGTTTTTATTAATTAAAAATTTCTTCATTAATTGATTACATTTCCAAATTTGATAATCAAGTTTATGTAATAATTTGGAAAACAAACAAATAAAATACATATTTTCCGCAAGTTTGTTTATAGCTTGAACCTTATTAATTGTTAAGCTCATCATAAATATGCGTAGGTTATATTAAAGGCATATTACAAATATTGGAAAACCGATTAGCAATGTAAACAGAGATCAAATAGCATGATGAATATCTATGTATGGATAATGTTTTTTATTACATCATAGTAATTAAGTCATGTGATTTAACTTCAACTTTCCTTGATTTTAAATACTCAAAAATCTTATGATAAAATTTTATTATGTTTATAATATTTAATAAGAATAATTTCCCACAGAATCGAGGAGAGTTCTCAATCTGTCAAATTTTTTTTTATCAGTAATTTAGTATGATAATAACATTAAGAATTCGAGATTCTTTCAACTTCATTCATCCAATTAATTTTATCTCACGAAACGTAACGTATTTACTGTATACATTTAATTATTATAGCAAATGAGAATAGAAATTCACATATATAAATGTTGTTTTTTATAAATTTTAAATGAAAAAAAAATAAATTAAATTAATTTATTTCAAATGAAAATTAAATTACATCTTACCAATACTTTGTTTCTGCAAAATTTATAGTATATAGGCTGGACACCGTATGACTCTAGTTGTAGATCACAAAAAAACGCCTTACGAACTTGTTTATGGGGATGAACCTGGTGGAAATTGTAGTATAATTAATGAATTATTTATCGAGGTATTTTTGATGAAGAAAATATTCCTGATACGATTAAAATTGTAGATATTTTAATTTAATAATTTAATATAATAATAGATTTTTTTTCTTTAGATTCTCATCTTACTTCATCACTTTATACGGTAATATCTTTAGTTTTATTTATATAATTTTTAGAAACGAACAACATTACAAAAATGCCTATAAATTTGCAAATATGCAAGATATTTTATTGAAAATTAATATATGAATAGATCCTTACCAGCCGAAAAACTTTACTTAGTCCTTCAAGACCTGTTTTATTCAATAAAAGTGCTGAAATTACGCTATAAAATAAAAAAATTATACGTGACACAGTAATTTATTACAAAAAATTACTCGTATTAAACTCTGAAAATAAACTACTTGACGAAAATTAATATTTGAGTAGTTCTATACCTTCTAAATAATAGTTCCATAAATATTCAACCTATTTTAATAGAATTTATATCTAATTACTTTCATACCTGTTAAACAACTTTATTTAGTCTTCCAAAGCTAGTTTAGTTTAACCAAAAAGCTGAAATTACGTTATGAAGTCTCTACATGAAAAACGCGTTTATTACAAAATTACTATGAAAAGTATCAACATTTTACTTTTTCTAAATTAATTATTAAAGAAAATACTGTTTTTATTAATTAAAAATAGGAAAAGATGCAAAAAAGAGAGATGTATAGTGGTGACGATAAACATTTATTTGTTTATTTATTTTATGTCAAGCAGGCAGCGGTTAAAGTAAGACTATATTACAATCAGAAAGAAAGTATAGCACTACAGTAGAACAATTATTATCTAGTAAAAAGAAGTAAAGAACCAGACCCTCACTTGTCAAAAAAAGTAACCCTTGTTCCCTACTACGACCAATAAGAAACAACAATAATAACAAAATAACGGACGGTATCTAAAAAACAAAATTAAATAAATCTAAAAACGGAGTTATTATTGTACTATGGGATACTAATATTTAAAGATGTAGGTGACTAGACATAAGAAATAAAATGATTGTCTACTCTATGGTGGTCGTTAATATTTTGTGTTGATAGAACATCTATGTGATTGTAATATTATCCACTATGTAAAAAATTAGAGGATGTAAATAAAATGAATAAAAGGTCCATATGGTTTTTATAATTTCTAAAGTCAAGGTGTGGATTTGTATATAAAGTGTTATTAGGTCTACAGTTTCTGCAATCTCTTGAAGAAGTAGGTAGTACTGTCATGATAACGCGATCACGTCTAAAATTTTGGGAGTAAGTTTTAAAACTGTTTTCATTGCTTCCATTTTTCAGAGCGTTTTTCCATATATGAAGTTTGAAATATAAACTACATTCATGTAAGAATGGTAATAATAGACGTTCAATAAATTTGATTTTGTTGATATGCATGCAGAATATGTGATAGATATTATTAGTTACATAAGAACGTAGTAGGAGCATGGCTGAAGGGTGAATCTGTTCATTTCTATAGGCCCATCTAAAGGGTTTTGAGTATTTAACCTGTTAGAGATGCATAGCAACAATTTGTCAGCATTATTATTTAATAACGTAATAAGAGAGCTGCCAATAATGTGTTGAAAACAAGCTCGGGTGTCATGAGCAAGGGCTGGACATGACCATATATGATCGTTGGTTTCCTACATTAACAAGCACGTTATATGGATGTCAATAAGTTTTGAGTACTTTTATTTAAAACTGAATATCAAGAGTAGGTAACGTCTTAGTAGTACATTTAATCTTTCATGCTGACTGTTTTGGTATGTTTGGAGCTAGTTACGGCTACGTGGCCGTTAAAATTAAACCTTTGCTTGTAAACGATCAATTGATGATATGAGAAGCAGTAGCTTCTTTGATTTCTTTTAATGACGGGTGGTTCAAATAATCTTCAAGTCTTTTATAGTTGGAGATTGTACCTATACATTGTCGAACATCTCTATTGATGGGAATTTGCTTGTTCCAAATTAAAGTGACAGTCTGTGATGACAAATGTTGATGGATAATATTAGTAGGTGTGGAGGAGAATCTGCCTATTTTAGCTTGGACATCCGCTATATCGTTAAAAGAATTTGAAGGCATAAAGTATTGGTGTTAATTTTGTTATAACGACGGGTGAAATTGACATTAAATTGGAAGATTTGTAGTAAACGTCTATAGCTGTTTGCGAATCTGTATAGATGTTGATATAACAATTGGTTGGAGAAATTAATAAGGCTCCATTGTCGGCTTTTGTAGAGGATGTAAAAATTTCTAAGGATCCGTTAAAAGTTATATTGGTACCTGGTAAATTAGCTGTGGTTCAGTCGTAGCTCATAAAAGATTCATTTTGGGAGACTTCATCAGTATAAGAACCATCGGTATAAAATTCAATTGTTGGAAATTGGGAAATAACATTCGCTAAATGTTTAAAGTCATTAATTATATCTATCTATTAAAGTATGAATTATCTTGTGATTAATATTATTATTATAGTTGTGGTTGGGGGGGGGGTAAAATTAGAGTCTGCAAAGGAGGTGATTGATTGTGTTGAATTAAATAATCATTATAAGATAAAAGCCTATAATAAAGATGACTATATTTTAATAATCATAACGAAAATTAATCAAAGGTAAAAGACATTTTTTCTGGTTTAATAAGGAGGTGAATAAAATTAAATTAGAATATTTAATTTGTAAAATGCATTTGGGTTTTAGGGATCCTATATAATAGGGGTAATGTAACGAACATCCATTGCAAGGTGTGATGGTAGTATTTTTGGAGCGAGGAGTTAAACTGTTGTTAGAGGTGTCTATAACTTTGAAGGACCAATGTTTAATATAAAAAATCGGTGCAGTATTGGGAAAATGTGTGGAGGTAAGAATTTTGCCATAAATAACATCTTAGTATAAGTAAAAAAAAAATAAAATGCATTCAGTTCGGCTCTTAGTGTAAGTAAAAAAAAAAAAAATCAAGAGAAAAATTTTATTGATTTTACTATTAAGGTAACTACATTGTTTTTACTGTTAAGAAAATTACGTCATTTTAAAATACACCATTTTATACTATTGGTGTAGGTTTGCGTAGTTTTTCACACTTGTATTATTTTGTAGAACTACGCTTATTTTATTCTCCTTAGAAAGAAAGAAAACTGCTGGGAAAAAATAAAAATGAGTTAATACTTAATACTTAATTCGCAATTCAATATAAGCATGATCGCTCGGTCCTCGGTGAAATGTTAGGGGCAAATTATTATTAGTAAATGGAATTCAAAGTGCATATATAGTAGATACAGTAGAACAAAAGATCTGCTGCTGATTCGTTACTCACCTGTACAAAATGATCGGGCAAATTAGAATGCTGATTTCCAATTCGTCAATTTTTATCTAAATTGCTTGAAATTTTTACTGAAAAAACTTTTGATATTTCAGTTTTTATCCAAATATTTAACATTATTTCCTTAAAGTTAAAATTTTGAAATAGTTCCAAATAGTTCCTTTTAGCAAAATCCCGTTAACAATTTTTATTTAATGAAAGTATTGGCTAGAAGTATCAAAATTAACACATCATACTGTACACTTTTTAATATATATTAGCATATATTTATAAAACAAAGTAATTCAAAAAACATGAAATTTTTCACAAATTAGGATTAATAGCTTTGAATCCCTTTAAAAAATCGTTAATTTTAAGAAAATTTCATTTTTTCCTATTTTTAAAGTTAAATAACTTAATGAAATCGAAACTTGAAACTTACTTAATTAATACGTAACTCCTGCAAATAAATATTCTAAATATACACAGTGTTTATTTTATAATTATTAAAGTAGATTTCTACGAGCATGATTGGTCGAGTGGCAGATCAGCAATTGAGAAATTATTGACACCAAGAAAAAAGATATTTAGCTATAAAACGTTTGACCAATAAATGAAGACCCAAGATTTGAAATCCAAAAAATTTGAGTTTTAAATATAAATTTAATCTAATTTGTATTTTTCGGTTAAATGAAACAACATGTTACACGAGTTTAAACCTATCGTGAAAACGTGTATCAATGCTGCGAGAGTTTCCCCTATCTAAAACTC
Source organism: Oehlia diaphana (assembly GCA_003833135.1). Taxonomy (NCBI): domain Eukaryota; kingdom Fungi; phylum Glomeromycota; class Glomeromycetes; order Glomerales; family Glomeraceae; genus Oehlia; species Oehlia diaphana. The sequence continues at coordinate 52,188 of QZLH01000083.1, read as the reverse complement.
TAAAAACTTGTATGTTGTATAACGAAAGTTAAAAATGAAGAACTATAGAACCGAAATTATATTTTGTAAGGAAAAAAAATCAGATAGTTGAAGGAGGAACAGATACTTAAAACTGAACATTGATTTACAATTTTACGTCCAGACATAAAATGTTCCTAAAGAAATTAAAATAAATTTTAACAAAGCATACCAAGAAAAGTAATCATAAAATCCAAATTACTTTTTGAAATAATTTATAAAACTCGGCTTTTGCCGGGTCCAGTCGATTAGTTTTGTGCATAAAATGATCACATTATTAGCACTTTTTAGTTTTAAGTGATTCTATTTATAGTATCCTTACACGATATATTTATATTATTTTTTTCTGTAACAAATAACAAATATTAATTCATTAAATTAAGTTATAGAATTGATCCCTCTATCTTGATCAATAACATTCTATGTATTACGTTACGAAAAAATATTCAATGCATAATATGATTATTATGATTAAAGTATTAAAAATGTCGATAACTTATTAAAATAAATAATTAATTAATTAAATTTGGAAGTTAATGGGATTGAAATAAGTCCGAACTTAAAAAAAATAGAAATAAATTCCAAAAATATTTCATAAACATTTTTATCATTTGACACTATTGTATTATTACCATATCTAGCATCTACGACGGATAAATTTTCAATCAAGAATTCGGAAATTAATTATAACGAAAAATTTATTACAATATTACAATATAAATTAAATACAACTACAATAACGCGTAAATTTCACAAATAATTATTGTATGCGTTTTGGTATTTTGTATATGCACATAATAACAATAAAAAGAAGAAAAGAAGGTATTTTCGACTTTCATATTGAAATCGGAGTTTTTATTACATTTAATTATGACATTATGATAAATTATAATATTACACAAATTTATAAGTCTTTGGCTACAACAACAATACTATAATTTTAAGAGAATATTTTTAGTTGATTTAATTTTAGGATTAAATTTTTGTATCTTCTTTTTTCCGTCAAAGAAACAATCTAAACAATCCGGCAATTATTTTGACCGTTTTCTTTTTTCAAAGAGACAATCTAAACAATCCGGCAATTATTTTGACCGTTTTCTTTTTTCAAAGAAACAATCTAAACAATCCGGCAATTATTTTGACCGTTTTCTTTTTTCAAAGAAACAATCTATACAATCCGGCAATTATTTTGACCGTTTTCTTTTTTCAAAGAGACAATCTAAACAATCCTGCAATTAATTTGACCGTTTTCTTTTTTCAAAGAAACAATCTAAACAATCCGGCAATTATTTTGACCGTTTTCTTTTTTCAAAGAAACAATCTATACAATCCTGCAATTATTTTGACCGTTTGATCATATGATCGAACAAGAATGTTAGCCTGATAAACCGGAGTTTTTATACTGTTCTTATTTTAAAATTTTCTTATAAAAAGCTCAGAAAATCCCGTATTAAAATTTACTTGTCAAAAAAAAACCTCTAAAAATTTACTATCATCCTTATTGTATAATTTTTTATTTCATTCTTTTTTTAAAAAATAAAATTTCATTTCTGAAATTTAATTAAAAAATAATTTCATTCGAATGTTATCTGAACGAAGAATGCGCGGGACGCGCAGAACGCGCAGGACACTGCGATTTATAAATAATGCATATAATATAAATCAATATCGAGTTTCACGAATTTTCCCAATAAATAATATAAGCACGATTTCCCGAATTTCTCATATAACCATTCCACAAATTACACGTAACTCTTTTGAGAATGATTTCTTTAACGGGACAAGTTTTCATGAAACTAATGGTCTAGAATCTCTGATTTTACCCGCTGGATATGGATCATCGTTGTAATACATTTTTCAAATAATGTATTTTTTCACTTCAATTAAATAATAATCAATTTATGACTAAATCTCAACTTTGATAGGACTCATAAGAAAAATTAATTATGTTGTAATAGTTATTAGTGTATTTTAAATTATTAAGATTTTATTCTGTAAGCATAACAATCATTATGTATTATTAATCGCGATGTAACTTAAGCAAGTAATTAGTCAAGTTGATCATTTTCTAATGAATAGGCATTAGTAATAAAGATATTTATATAACTAAATGCTATAGTATTATTTATCAATATAGAATTTAAGGTTTAATTTTGTTATCTACAAAAACAATTAAAAATTCAAAGTAATAAAAGCATAGAAGGTTGGATCCATAAGCTGTTGATCCGGCGTTACCAAATAAGTTTAAACCGGTTGTTTTTGGTTAATAGACTATATTCTAGATGTAATCGAAAAGAAGAATTTACATGTAACGTGACCACAATTTTTCGAATTAATTATGATAATAAATTGTTGCTAGTACATGATCAATTGATCAATCATGAAGATACCCGCGGTATGATTGGACATAAAAGTTCGTTTGCATATTGTATAATCGAAGAGGATTAAAAAATCATAGTTATTGCTTAACTGGGCGATATGATAAATTTTCGTGTTAATTATTGTTCATTCATTATTTTTTGGAAGACAATATCTTTTTTATTTAATGCATGAATATTATGCATATTAATCTAAGAAGACAATGCTGTAGCTGGATGTAAGTGTAAGCCGTAATCTTTATTATATCTTTATTGTACTACAGTGTACAGAATGATACTATGAGTTAGTCTTATAGAATTCCATTTTTTTTGAGGAACGTAAAACAGTCATTTTGGTGAAACCATTTAATTGTTTTCGCACAATGACTAAAAAATTTTGTGATCGATTATTATCAAAAAATTTAAAAAATATCATTAGAAGATGATAACAACAATGTGCAAGCTTTAATTTTTGATAATCGATCGTTCAAAATAATGATTTTTAACATTTTGTATATAATTTTTGTTCGATTTTGAATTCTTTTCTTTCTATATTCTAAAAACTAACATTTCTAACTCTGCTAAACCCTACTGTCGTTATTGTTGTTTCCGAAGTAACAAAAAATACCATCAACCCTACAAATCAATGTTCTATTTTTTTATAATATTCAAATTTAAATAAGTTTATTATTCCAAGATTTTATATTCTATTAACTTATTTATGAAAATTATTAATCGCTTAAAATGTTAAATTGCCTTTTTTACTAATCAATACATTTCAGTAAGTTTTATTTATGATAGGTTCCTAAGATTAGTACAACCATATTACGCATAATGCATATGCATAACTTATACAGTATATTTCCGTAAGAGCAACCTTTTATAATGAGTCGGTTTTTTTTTGCCACATTGGATTACTAAAAGTTTCAATTATCGCAATATTGATAGCATACGTCACACTATATCCATATAAATATCATAAAATGGCGCTTTCGCTATCATGATAGCACAGACAAATTTTGATTTTGAAGTTGAGTAGTTATTTCACGGATATCAATGATTTTCACGGCGCAGCCGTGAAAATCGGTATACCATTAATGATTGTCCATCTTTTTAATAAACCCACCCGTGAGAATATCAAGAAAAAAAATCACATATTTTAAGTTGGAACCGTGAGATAATATAAAATAAATAAAAAGTTAAATCATTACCAGAAAGGAATATGGAACGTATGAGCACTGTTCAACCATCTGTGTCATATACCTTTTTAATCATTGACACTACTACAGCACACTATGGTCTTTTCCCCATATTTCTTGGTTGTCATTCCATCCTCACTATCATTCAATTATGATACGTATCTGTATTTCCAATGTATTTTGATATACTGAATTAAGTAGAAAAATTTTGTTGCTACTTGAATTGAATGTAGAGTGACACTACCTCAATGATAAGTATCCGACCTGCTTTTGCATCTGGTATATTTCAGAGAATAAACCGAGTTTCAGGAATCTACCTATATATATATCTAAGATGAAACAGGAACATAAACGCATAGTATGCAATATAGTCAATAAATTAAGTCCATCTTCTCATTGTATTCAAAGTCAGGGTCATAGTAACTGTTTATCTTCTAAGATCTCTTGATTGAAGGAAGGTAAAAAAAATAGCAAAATAAATTTAAATATGGCTGATGGGTAGGGAATTCTGCTAAACCCTACAAAAGAATTTGGCTACTACACTTCCATGGATATCGACCGTCTACACTCACATGCCTTAAAATTCCGGAATCGCATACTCATTTTTTTTCGCTATTTTTTCCGTGTGAGGAACAAAAAAGGATACCGCTCAAGCACTACATGCTTTCAACCTCAACATTATATACGTATTCTCTCAGGTAAAAATACGTATGAAGAAAAACCACAAACCAACACGATATACAGTTGTTATTTTCATTGCAAAAATACATCATTGATAAGAAATGATGCATTATTGTTCCGTTATACATCAAAATTGCCTGTCGAGATATGTAGGTTAATTTCAATTCCGTGAAAATACATTCCAATGCGGTCAAAAATTTGGAATGCACAATATTTGGTATTTTAAAAATGAAGAAGTTTTGTCAGAATCTACTATGCCACATATATAATCTAACCGAAATGGAATTTCCTTTGTTTTTTCGCATGATTTTTAGAAGATCCGATCTTTTAATTTCTATCACTAAAAAAGCTTGAACGGTTATTGTCGAATTATCATCATAAAATAGATTAGTCTGATTAGATTAAATAAATCATTTGAACATTTTTAACGAACTTTAACATGAAACGTATACAAAATGAATGTGCTCAAACCTTTTTATAAAAAAAATAAAATTGAATGCAATGCTTTTATTATTTGTTTTTTATAAATATACATACGTAATAATGATTCATAATTTTTTTTTTAAAAAATAAAAATACAAATGATAATGATTGTTATAATGATAATAAATGAATCTATTTAAATAAGAAAAGTCAATAATTTACCAATCCAATTTTTTATCACCACCACATCCAATCGCCGTTGCATTTCCTAAAATTTCTATTTTGCTACTTTTTTTGTTATGACTCTTTGTCGAGAGTTTGTTAGAAACTACCCATTTACTTGTTCCAAGAATTCTATCAAGTTCTTGTTCAGGGGGAAGATACAAAAATACGTAATCATCCTCAATTTTAATTTCAAAAGTCATTAGCTTAAGATCCGCATCTCCCGAAACACATTCACCAGTTTCCAACGCGAAATTTTTCTTATGCATTGGACAACTTACTCTCATTATACCATCATCTTCATCACCGAGTATTCCTTGAGATAATACAAAAGCTCTCTTGTGCGGGCACATATTTTGTGTTGCGTACCACTTTGTACGTTCATTGGTATTAAATATGGCGATTTGTGTATCTCCATATTTAATAACCTGACCAGCATCATTAGGAAATGCGCTAGCTGGAGCAATTTTCACCCATTTTTTCGATTCCAAGTTTGCCGACTTTTTAATTTCTGAAATTTCTTTTTCGGTAACTGAACATTCCTTTGGCCAATCTGCTGGACGAGCTTGGCCACGTTCACTTACGATTTCAATTTCATCTACGTTCTCATCTGTATTTACAAATTGAGTGAAGTCCGCGCGCCTTTTTGGGTCTTTCACGACTTTGGCCCACTTTAAAAATAAATAAAATAAATAATTAGATCGTCTCGACTCTTGATTAAATTCATGACGATGTAATAAAGTTATAATTCCTTACCTCGCATTCATAAGTATATATTAAACGAGCCATGTCTTCTTCCAATTCTGCGCATATGCCAAGATAATCATCAATAATAACTCTTTTAAGATACTAAAATGATACGTAATTATGTTAAAAAAAATGTATTCATATATTATACTATAATCAATATAATTATCATAAGTTACTTACTTCAATTCCTCCTTCCATTTTTTCTAACCATCTAGCTGTACGGGCCAATCTATCAGCGGTATGAATATAATACATCAAAAATCTATCAATATATTTTACGGCGGTATCAGGCGAAACGTCCTTTGCTAATAAAACAGCATGTTTTGGTTTAGATCCACCATTACCACAGACATATAAGTTATAACCATTGTCAGTAGCAATAAGACCAAAATCTTTTCCTTGAGCCTAGAAAGAAGCCAAATAGCCAAATTAAAAAAGAGAGAGAAAGAAAGAAAATGATTTAACGTCTAAATCACTTAAATACTTACTTCCGCGCATTCCCTAATACATCCAGAAACGGCACCTTTAATCTTATGAGGAGCTCTAATTCCTTTATATCTATTTTCTATTTCAATAGCGAATTGCACACTATTTTGTTGACCTGATCATTCGAACAAAAAATAAATAAAAATTTAAAATTTACATTTACGGAAGGGAAAACAGAAAAACTTTTAATAATTATACTTACCATAACGACACCATTCTGAGCCGACACTAAAATATTTTCAAATAAAAGTAAGTTACGTGAATAATAATGAAATGTTAGTGTAAATATTATAAAATATATCATTTAAAAATGCTTACCAAGATTTTACAGTTCTCAAAGCTTTTCCGTAAGCATGACCAGATTCAAAACCTGCATTAACGAGCTCTTCCCATATTGCAGGTAGATCATGCTTTTTAGCACCGAAAAGATCAATTCTCTGACCGCCAGTAATTTTAGTGTATAAATCATATTTTTTGCCAACTTCACCGAGCACAACAAGTTTTTCAGGCGTAATTTCACCTCCAGCAATTCTAGGTACCACGGAATATAGTCCTCCACGTTGAAGATTAGCAAGATAACGATCATTCGTGTCTTGTAAACCTGCATGATCTAGGATATGATCATTCCATAAACTAGCTAAAATTGACGCGATAGCTGGTTTACAAATTTCACATCCGTTAGTTCCTTTTTTACCAACTTGTTCAATAATATCTTTGAAAGTTTTCAATTTCTTTATTTTGGTGACTTGGAATAATTCGGCACGTGTTAAACTGAAATGAGGACAAAGCGCATTAGTCACTACGTGACCTAGTGCTTTCATTTCAGCTTGAAAAATTTCCGCAACAGCTGGAATACATCCACCGCATCCTGTACCAGCCTTTGTGCATGATTTAACTTGACCAATAGAACGACATTCATCAACTTTAACTGCATCTCGAATTTGTCCTTTTGATACATTATTACATGAACTAGTTATTTAAATAAATAAAGTATGATAAAATTAGTTTAGATATTATAATAAATAATTTTTATAATATAAAGTTAAAACCTACCAAATTTGAGCTTCATCAGGAAGATCATCCGCACCTGGAGCTTGTCCTGATTTAACACCAAGTATAAGCTCACCAGGAGGAGCAATTAAAGGTTTTTTTGATTTCATCAAAGCGTGAAGTTTGGCATAATCATCAGTGTCACCGACCAAAATACCACCAAGCAAGTATTTGCCATCCATTGAGAATATAAGTTTTTTATACACCGAACTAAAAGGATCAGTATACACCAAATGCATAATAGTATCATCTTCTTTAGCAAAATAATCACCAAAACTGGCAACATGAACTCCCAAAAGTTTAAGCTTACTCGATAAGTCACCTCCCAAAAATCGCTTACCCCCACCATTAATCAAGTTATTTACGACAACATCAGCCATATCATAACCAGGCGCAACAAGCCCATAAATCGCACCACCATACAAAGCAACTTCTCCGATAGCATAAACATTTGGATCATTAGTTCGTAGGAGATCATCAACAAAGACACCACCACGTTGATGTGTTGAAATTCCTGATGCTTTAGCAAGATCGTCACGTGGACGGATACCAGCAGCCATAATAACCATATCCATTTGAATAGTTTCGTTGTCAAATCGAATACCCGTAACTTTACCATCTTCATCAGCGATAATCTCCCTTGGTGAATTATCGACAACACATTTAATTCCCAACTTTTTGATTTCATTTATGAGCATTTTCCCTCCTGCGGTATCTAATTGTCTTGACATCAATACTTTATTTCTTTCAATAATTGTAACTTCCAACCCTAAATCCATTAGAGCTTTAGCGGCCTCGAGACCAAGTAAACCACCTCCAATTACTGCACCACGTTTTGATTTACTACTATATTTAATGATTTCTTCTAAATCATCGATTGTACGATATACGAATACGCCTAATTTATCGGAACCGGGGACTGGAGGTACAAAAGCATAAGAACCTGTAGCTATAATGCATGTATCATAATTCACGGATATTCCATTTGCCGAAGTTACATGTTTGGCGGCCGTATCGATATGAGTTGCTTTTTCATTCATGTGAACGATCACATTGTTATCTGAATACCAACTTGTAGGCTGCATTAACATTCGGTCTTTTTCTCGATGAGAAAAATATTGAGTCAAACCGACTCGATTATACGCAACTTAAAAAAAAAAAAATAGAAAAAATAGTATAAAATTTAATTATAAATCATAAAATGAAACTCGAACTTATTTTAAAAAAAAATTACAAATATTTACCATAGGGTTCTTCGCAAAATACTTCAACCCTAAATTGTTTATCTTTGTCATTTTTTAATAATTTTTCAATAAAGTATAATCCAACCATACCAAGACCACAAACTACTACGGTCCGTTTTTCAACAGGGGCCATTATGAAATCAAATCAAATCAATAAGGTGAAAAAGAAAGAAAGGAATAATAAAACAGAAGATAAAAAAAATTTTCTTTTAAAAAATAAAAAAAAAAAAAAAAAAAAAAAAAAAAAAAAAAAAAAAAAAAAAAAAAAAAAAATTTTTATAAAAAAAAAAAAAAAAAAAAAAAAAAAAAATAAATAAAATAAAATAAAGATAACGAGAAAAATTGTAAAAAACGGAATATATATATTATGGATTGAGGAAATACTGATAAGGAAATTATAACTCGAGCATGATAATCTTATCACAAGATCGTTTGGCGGCAAAGAACGGAAATATGTTTGCTTATCTTTGATAAGTTATCATGTTGCATAAAACAATTTATGTATATCACTATTATTGTAATATATTTTTTATCAGAATTCAGAATTTACAATATTTAAAATAAAGTTATAAAATTGTAAATATTCTCTATTATGGACTAAATTTTACCATGTTACGCAGCGTCAATTGTCAAAATTCTTCTAATCGAAAAAATATTTGGATTCATAAAGGCGATCTTATCTTCTGATGATCATGATAATTGATGAATTTGATGATTGAGAAATGATTAAATTAAATTAAATTTAATTTCCAAGAATGAAAAATTGATTAAAAAAAAAGAAAGAAATGAACATCGTATCGAAGATCAAATATGCAAATAATTGGTGTATAAAGCTTATCAAAAGTATGTTATCTCTATTACTAAATCAAATAAAGTAAATGATTTACGTATATGAATATCTATTTGTTTGGTTAGTTAATCAGTTTATTATTTGCTTTTTATTGCCTTTATTGTCTATTGTTGCCGTTATCATTATCAAACAAACCTATCTGAAGAACGTGATAAGAAAGTTCTTATTGTCTAGAATTCGAGAATTATCGGGGAATAATGTGTATCAAGTGATACAATTAACCAATCTAAGTAAAATTATTAATAAATATTTGAATTTTAGCCAATTAACTTTTTTTTTTATTCGGGTCGCACAAATTTAGATTTCATTGCGATATGAGCTGCATATTGAAACTTCGCCATAAATGCACCCCAATCAACTAATCGGCTGAATTTCACGTGATAAAACTTTGATAAGGGAAATTAATAGATAAATTAAAGTCTAGACCCTTGGGCTGTGCAAAATGACAATTAAAGTCTTTTTTACGTGCAAAATTCTACCATTATAGTACAAAACATATTTTTAAAATGGGAATGTTTCTCTCAAGTAAAATTTTGGTGTAACCATACTTAACGACATTTTACTCACATATTGTGAAAATTCTTTCTTATCAATGGCGGTAAAGTGGCTGTGAGGGCTTGCAGAATCCAAACTCAAAAAAGGTGAGTTATAATAAATATTCTCCGATATGTATTCTTCAAAAAGTAAATCACGTGATAATTGTATTATCGATTTTTCTAATATATTTATTTGCGTTGTATATTATATTTAGCTATATACATTTGAGTAAAGAAAAATACGCCGCTCTGAGTCTTTTATTTCTTCTTCTACAATTTATAATAACTATTGTTTACGACGTCATTACATATTTTTTATCTTAAATATGTAGGTTTTGTAGTGGTTTTGTTGGTTCCCTTTATTTTTTCATCGAAGACGATTGTTTTAGGGCGGCTTTTTAAGTTTCGTTTTATATTCTAACTTAATAATTATATAGCTAGTTATCTGAAGTTTGTACCGAAATTGTATTCTTTTAAGATCTTTACCTTCGAAATACTATAAATATTTATTGATAAAACTTTTCTTGATCTTATTTTTGGGCATACAAGTCAATTATTTTTCTTAATAATTTTAGTCCGAAAATATTTAACATTTTCATGAGATAATACTTATTTTTTTCCTATTAAATATTAACTAACGAAATTTAAGCAAGCAGTTTACTTTATAATTATTAGAAATCCAATGATTTTCATATCTAATGCCAATAACTTTTAATTTGCGTTCACGTTTATCTTCCCTTGAATCACTCATTTATAATCTTTCGTTATTGTAAATGCTTTTCCTACAATTACAGTACGTTCAATCTTTTAAAACTTTCAATCCGGAATCTTCGGATCTTAAATAATAAAATTTTATTCTATTTCTGTAACGTTATACTTCCGTCTTCTATCTGCGACCAATGATCAACTTTGTGAGTACATATTTATGCTGTATCATCTATTTACACAAGCGATCGCGATAAATCGGATCTACGATAAACCGGATTTGGTATTTTTTCGGATTTTTCTCCCGGAACCAAATCTGTCATATTAAAAACAATCGCGATATACCGAATTTTAAAGTCGGATTTGATTCTATATCAGTTATATCAAAAAAATCTTTGATATATCAAATTTTTCCTAATTTGGCGTTAATGTAGCATGCCTTCGCACGATTACCTTTTCAGATTACGAAACGATCCGTTTATATTATTGTAATTTTAAAAAGATGCTTAATTCCAGCTGAAATGTTTAATTTTGATCAGAATTAAAATTAATCATTTTATACCGAAATTCTTTACATATTGCATACAATTTTACCATTCTTTTTTTAATCAAAGTTTGGAAATAGCTTTATTTTTCTGTATACCGGATCCTAACATAATTTTCATATAAAATCCGGTATAAGAAGATTTTTTGATATCGAATATCTTTCGCCTGTGTATAGCAGATAGTTCTTTTATAATAAGAAAAATCATTTGAACGAAAAATCACGTGATATCATGATATTTCGGACTTTCGTATATTTTATATAAATCCGGTTTTCGGATGTCTTGATATATCGTATCGGATATTTTTACCGGAACCAACTGATCTAATTTATCGAGATTGCTTGTGTATACTGCAATATTGTTCTCATGGTAGTGAATGAAGTCACAATTTCATTACTAGTATTAAATTGTTGAAAATTTTCAAAGGTGTTTCAAAAACTTAACTCCAGCCGATATCCTACAAAAAATGAATAAAACGTTATTATTAGGCCGTTTTTTGAGAAACGTTTGCAAATTGGTTCAAAACTTACTTGCATCAGGAAATTTTTTCTACTGTGACAAACACGTGGTATTTTTGGCGTAGATCCACAAAATTCCGCGCAGGATATATGGGAATGTATGGAATTCCCACATATTTCTGAACTAATCCTTGTGGGATTACATGGATAGACCTACATAAAAAATTTCATGGTAGTGCTCTATAAAAAATTTTCTGGGGAAAACTCTCATAATGATCATTTTTGTAGCTTTTATCAAGAAAAATTTTAGACGTGTGTTCAATTTTTTATAAGGTCGGTATCAAAGAGGGGCAGAATTCCCCATAAAAAAAAAAGGCTAATTAACATTTTTTCAAATAGGTTTAGTTTCAAAAAAAACATTACCTAGTATGATGTGTTTCGAACTTAATGAAATGTCAGCATCATGTCCATGTAATTCCATATGGATTAGTTCGGAAATATGTGGAATTCCATACATTCCCATATATCCTACGCCAGATCTACGCCGAAAATACCACGTGTTTTGTCACAGGGTATTGGAAATATTAAAAACTATTCGGATTTCCACAATATTCGATGTGGATTTCTATGTGGATTTTTAGTGGAAAAAATTTCCTGATGAGCAAGCATTTGTAAAATAAATTAATGAAAAAATTTCCTGACTCTCCTTACCGAAATCTCACACTTCCAAAGTTTCAAAGTACTTATCAACCATCTAAAAAAAAATGAAACGTTATATAGTATTTTTTCGTTAAAAAAAATTGAAAGGTGTCCAAAAAAATTCCGAGTTCCAACTGTAAATTCCACGCTCTGGACCCGTCTAAAAAAAGAATAACGAAACGTTAGAAGACATTTTTCATAAAAGAAATATATTAGAAAGAGTAAACAACCATGAAATTCGCGCAAATTACCCAAGAACTTCTTAATACTAACCTTGGAAAAATACCTCTACACGGAAAACAAAAAATCACAACTATCACCGAGATTACTACCTATAAATAAAGAAAAATTTTTCATTTACAGCAACCAAACTTATCAAATCAAAAAACTGATTGTGACACTTTCAGAAGGAGGAAAAAAAGTTATTAAAATAACAATTTTCAAGATGACAAATTATTTGTTATTCAAGATTATTAACTATCACTAAAGACAAAGAGCCTATTCTTAATGAAAGTTTTTGAAATTTTATGGTGTACCGTAGGGAGCAAAACTTCAAAATTTCAAAGTTTCAATTTTCATAATTTTGTCACCTTTGGTCCCAACAGTACACCATAATAATTATCGCTCCTCTATTGAGCAATCTTTTATTACTGAAAATGATGAATAATTTTATGCGTCATTGATTAAGAACCCAATTATTATTGGAGACTAATGAAAATCTTTGCCCCCGTGGTAAGAAATTTTCTGCTTGTTGTGCTGACCCCATCTTAACCTTCAATTTTCGCAGCTAAACTTATACACTTTATAATTCAACTACAGACAGAACTCAAATATAGTGAGCTCTCTGTTCAGGCTATTTTTGGTCGTTATATTCGATAATTATTATATTAAAATATAAAAATTCGTATATCTAAATAAATGCATCACTCACAGATATCAGGTGATTACTGAGCTGAATAGTGCCAGCCGAGACAAGTTAATTCTGGCTGGAATTAGGATGGTATCGGTCAAATAAGTAATGATTGACTTCGTTATAATATCGCGAAATTTATAATAAAGTCGGTATATCAGATATACTGTAGTGATAAAATTAATTTATATTTATGAATGGTTTTGTTTAAGAAAAAAGTTCATAATGGATTTATTCCGAATCGTTATATCGTAACTTCTTATTTATGGTAAGAGTCATTTCAAAATAACCTTTTGTGTAACCTTTGTAAAGTTTGAAATTATGCATCGTGGCATCGTCTTTATTATATAAACAACTAAAAAAAAAAGATTTCCCGATAAATGATTGAAAAGGTAATTTTGTATAATCCATTAGAATTTAAATTTTTTTTGTGGATTTTAAGTAACCCGACGACTTACTTTGTAAACATTAAGTTAGTGTTCCGCACGAATCAAATTTCTCCTTTGAAATTCGATTCGATTCGGACTCGATTCGGACTCGATTCGACTTCCAAAAATTATTATCTCAGGATCTAGTGATCCAAATTCGATGATCTTTTTTTTAATCGATAGGTCTCGTTGCCCTGATCAAAATAAAAAAAAGATCGTCGAAATCGGACCGCTATATCAAAAGTTATTCGCAAAATATGTTTTTATTACTCGGGAGCAATCAGGGTCACACCGTGTCACGAATCGATTCGTGCGGAACACTACATTAAGTGCATTTTGTCCCCTCCATGGTGAAACATAGTACGGGTTTAATGATATAGGCATCAAAGGAAAGTTACCGTAATTAGATGATAAAGAATGATTATCTTGGCAACACTTATTTGTTTGTTTATTACTAACAGAAACTATGGAAATTTTCAATATTAAATGTTGTGGAATACTTCACCCTTAAATTCACACTGAATTTAGCGTATAATATTATGTATATACTAAACACTAACAATTTTTACTTATGATCTTTAAAAGGTTAAATAAATGTAAAACTTTAATATCGTACTAAGTTCATTTTAAAATAACATATTTGAATATTATTTATAAATTATATAAATAACTGAAACGCTGAAACGCGTAAATATATATTTGGAATTCGAATTTTCAGGTAAAAAGGGTTCCTTGCATTACAAAACCATTACAAATAACTTTTTTTAAAATATTTTTACAATATATAAAGCAAATCGGTTTTTTCGATCGTTCTATAATCTATCCGCAATAATAAGCTTTAATATATAAAAATCGTTTTACAATGTCATCAAAAATAATTAAAACAAAGAACTTCAAAGATTTGATTTAAGTAACATGAGAACTAGGAGGAAACCTCAAAAACTTTGTCTAGATTGTAAGGAAGCGAACGACTGCATTAAGCTCTTATCTAATAAAGTTTTTATGTGGAAAAAAAGAAGCTAAACGAATTTCTGTAATCAATGCAAAGTTCATTTTAAATAATGTACCTTGTGAATTAGAATATGATTTATCGAAGTTCACGTTAGAAAATTTACAATAGTGAATTTTGCGATACCAAATCACAACAACAACAATAATAATAATGATAAGGGATAGTTGTCACCATCTGTTTTACAAATAAATTTAGTATTTACTTTATATGATATATGTCAAATATATTAGCAGAAAATGATAAATCATAAATTGTCTTTCCGTCTTCTGACTTACAGAAGTTAAACATTCTTAATCAAAATAGTTCTTAAGTATTTTGTATCAGTGATAGCCAGATTCCATTTTATTTATTTTTTTTTTATAATGAAACAAAATACTCAGAGTGATAGTGAACAGCAGCACTTATAATAAATTTATCTGTAATGATGTTAAAATTTTTCGTTTTGATTTTTATTCTCACAAACATTAAAATTTATTATAGCACTGTATAACTTTAAAAGAGTGTATTTTATTTAGATTGAATGTTACAAAGTATTAGAAAAAAGATAATTTTACATTTTAGATAATATTACTTCCTTTCCTTCAGTTATCATAAAATCCATAAAATCTACTTTCTCACGAAAGGGGTGGTCTGTGTGTATTATTTAATTAATTATAATTCATATGTTATTATTCACTTTATATTAAAAATGAATTATTAAAAGAGTAATGTTATTAAAACTTCCTTAAAGAAAACAGTAGAAAATCGTAAAAAATTTAAAAACAAGTTAAGAGATAAATTCGTCGTATAATTATTATTTATAAAGGTTATTGAATGTAGATAACAAACTTTAGCGGTTGTTCAAGTTGTAGAAGAATATTAACTGAGTTTTTAAAATTGCGTTGTACCGTATAAAGTAAAATTTGATGGTCGCGTTTTACAAGAGTAAATTTTGCAATTTTATTAAAATGCTACAAGTTTGTATATTACAGTAAATTGGGATATATCATCTAAACAAAAAAAAAAATCTTAAAAATCTCTAATCTATGACTCTCATATATAATTTGTATAAAAATATTACAATTTGATTAAACGAATATTTTAAAAAAATCTTATATAATACCATATAATAATTTATAAACCATTTCGATTTATATTGACATTATTTGTATTATTAATAAATCGTGACGTTCCGCGTTGTCCATAATTTCTTGATGATATTGGAAGATGTTTGTTTTGTGATGCTTGTACAAAAATCGATGAAAATTTTGCTGTATAAACTTAAAAATCTTTACCAAAGGAATTTTTGATGCTTTTTATAAGAAAAATCTTCAATCCGAATAAATTTTAATAACGAAATCCATCTATTTTTAGAATTTTTATTATGATAAATATGTAATTTTAATTTTAGTTATCTTTCAGTTTCGATTCTTGTGCTTTTTTTTTGAAAGGACTGCATTGCATTTAAATTTTATGCAATCTTTATGGTGCTCTAAAAGGATATTATGTTTATGTTTTATGTTTATTTGCTAATACTATTAAGCGTTTCATGATAATAATGATTTCTTTGTGGCGATTACATTATATCTGATAAATATAGCAATTATATTAAACGTTTACGGAAGTAACGGAACATAAGATATTATACTGTATAATTATCCAATGGAAAAGGGGGGATTGCTTATGGATCGGCTGAAAATAAGCCACTTTTATATCCGAGAACAGGGACGATGATTTTCTGCGGTGATTAAGGATGAATTCTGTGAAATTCTGATTTGGCCAGAATTATGCAAGGTTAAGATTCACAAATTCTGACCAAACTTAATGTCAGCCAGCATTATCATGATTTCATATCCTAAATCAATATCATTTTTATGTGAAACACAGAAAATCATCGAAATGCCTCTATGATCGTGTATCAGTGCTCTATCGAAAATAATAATAATAATAATATTTCTATAATATTCTCCTATTTACGATAGGATAATTGCAAAAAGAAATTATCACTATTGTAAAAGATTGTCTGAAAATGCAAATTTATACATTTTGGTGTTGGTTACTATTCGAATTTTTATGGTTTATAAATTAGGTGAGTAATAAAATACTGAGGATTCCAAAAATTTTTTCAAAAGTATGATTAATATCCATTCACTAGGACGTGCAATTCTAATAAAATTACGCTTATCTCAACCGTCGCTCAGAATATAAACATTACACAATATTTCTGTTTGCTCCTTTTACATATCATCTGATATAAAATTTATTTAATTAATAGTAAATTCAGAATTTGTACTTTGTGCAACAAGTAATTCTTTGAAAATATAACGTGTCAATTTTTAACGAATGGTATTTCGCCGTATCTAAATTAGCAAGATCATCTCAATCATATGAAAGTGCTAATAAAAAGCGATAGTTATTCGTACCCCATTTTTGTTATTTGTACCCCAACATTATGTATGAAACGTGATATCGCTTGGCCAAATTTCCAAATTTGGTTATAAAATAGCAATGGCCAATAAAAAAGAATTTTAAGGACTATGAATATCATACAACGAAAAAGAAAAAAAATTATTCTTCAGAAATATTCTATTTATACAGAGAAAATTAATTCGAGATACTATCAAAAATGGGGCAAAATTTGTACTGTAGATCATTAATGAAATTTATTTAATTTGGCATTTTTGCAACAAAATGGGCAGAAAAACCACAGCTTCCGAATGCATTATTAATTTCCCTTCCGATAAAAATTAAAAAATGACGTGTCTTTGTGGCGACGGCAGAATTCTTATTGAGATTTCTGAGATTTCGGGCACAACATCACATGGGATCACGAATCAAGCCCTATGATATATTGTGTATAAACAAATCAACAAATCAATTTTAATTATCCCAAATCAGTATATCATTTTCTGTAAGACAGCGTTATCTATAACAACAGTAAAATAACTAATCGGAATAATCAATCAATATTATCATTAAATTGAAATTGGAAAGATTTATACTTTAATGTTGTGTTCGATTCCATCTTAACCGTATATAAAAATTTCGTAGCTTGCACTTTTAAGGCTTACAAGGATTACAGACTGCAATAGAATTTATTTATGGCAAGAGTCATTCAAAATAATCTTTCCCTATAAAAAATTTTATCCGTTATTTCTGTAAAAACTCCGTAAAAATGAGCCTTTCACGGATCCACTCACGGAAAATGCAAATAATTTGATAAATTCCGTGATTTACGAAAAAAAGATGGAATATAAAAATAACTTTTTTTACAGTTTTAATAATTTTTGATCTACAACAAAGTGTGAAGTATTCATATCGGCTGATCAGAAAAGCCTCCCATAATTTTTATATACTAATGACAATAAGTAACCCATCAGTTATATAATGAATCCATCAACTGAGCTTAAATATTAATTGGCTTGATTTTCCAATCAGCCGATATGTCTACAACATTCAATATTCTCATAAATTTGGTTACAAAAATAGAAAATAGTAAAATTGAATTAAAAGTACTCTACTATTTGAAATTCCCCATAGTTTCTGTTAGCAACAAACAAACAAATAAATATTATTATAAATATAAATATAAATAAATAAATGAATGAATATAAAAAAAAATTAAAAAGCGTACTCTTAAGATATTAAAAGGATTAAATTAAAAAATGGACTCTAAAAATTGGCAATTGCTGGTTATTCATGCCCGTAATAATAAACATCAATAGTTAACTGAATAAAGGTATTAAACAATATATATTTACATAACTAACTGATAAGTAAAGATTAAAACAGTGTCTTGCTATTGAGACTACTACTACAAGATTTGTGATACAATAAATATTAGGGATGCCAACAGTCGGTTCGGTTCAGTTTCAGTTTTTAAAACCGCGGTTTTCAGCTGAAACTGAACCGACCGCAAAACCGACCGATAAAACTGAATTGCAAAACCGATCGCAAAACTACTGCAAAATTGAATGAACTAATGTTAGAAAGTTTTAATTATAATTTTATTTGATAATATTCCTTAAAATTATAATTTTTTTTGCGATAATAATGTCAATTTTGCGATTTTTTTCAGCGGAACGAAAAATCACATGATCGACGCGTAAAAGATAAATTTTCTTATTATTTCAAAAATAAGAATACTATATATATATATAAACACCAAAATCATAATTTTTAATAGTATTCTCAATAAAATTAATAAAAGAAACCTTTTTTTCTTTTGGAATATATGATTAACTGATTGGTTTTTTTGTCGGTTTTTTTTATATATAAAACTGACGGTTAACCGGTCGGTCTTAGACTGAAACCGAACCGTAACTGAACCGGCAAAAACCGGTTATAATCGGTCATAATCGAACTTTTGGCATCCCTATACAATATCAGTCATTTTTTTCCTGAAAATTCCGCAGAATTATTTGATTATTAATTATTATATAATTTATAATAAAATAATATTCAATTACTGTATATTTTAAGGTTCCTTGAAAGACTTATAAAGCTTGATAATTTCCTTTGGTAAAAATCTTAAGTTTATACAGCAAAATTTTCGTCGATTTTTGTACAAGCATCACAAAAACAAACATCTTCCAATGTCATCAAGAAATTATGGACAACGTGGGACGTCACGATTTATTAATGTAGCAATTAATACAAATAATGTCAATATAAACCGAAATCGCGTTGCGCAAATTCGACCGATAAATAATTCTAGTACTATAGATCGAATCGCTCGAATAAACACACCTCAAATTACGGATAATTCCATTGAAAATGATTTCTTCAATGGAACAAGTTTTTATGATAACAATAGTTTTGAATCTTTAATTTTACCTGCTGGATGTTCAGCAACCTCCTCATTGTTTTGACATTCTAGTAGAGTTTACATGATTTTTGTAAGATGATGGTTCATAAATTTTTTAAAATATTCGTACTTAGTATTTATGAGAGTACCTGGATTAGATTTTTAAGAATTTTTTTTTTCCGTTTGTGATATAATACTTTCGATACAAACTCGTAGCATTTTAGTAAATTTTAAATTTTAATGCAAAATTTACTCATATAATGAATGTTCCATGCGAATTGGAATACGACCATCAAGTTTACTTTAGAGTTATTACGGTACCAAGCAATTTTACAATCTCAGCTAGTAATATCTATTCATCTAATACAACGTCCATCAACCGCGTTATTTGCATTCAATAACCTTAATTATAGAATTTATCTTTTTTTAATTTTTTACGAGTTTCTATGTATTCTTTAAGGCCTTTTTTTTTTAAAAAAAAATAATAATTCAATATCGACAAAAAAAAAAAAAAAAAAAAAAATTTTTTTATGTTTTTTTTTTTTTAAAAAAAAATAATATTTTAATATAAAAAAAAAAAAAAAAAAAAAGAATGCTTTTGCAGCTATTCTTTATATTTCACCTTAAGCACTTAAGCTGGTAAGCCTGGTAAGCATTATTAGAAATGTTGTAGTTTTAAAAATTGTTTTTAATGAGAAAGTTTTAATTAATAAATCTGAATAAAAATCATAAAATTACTCTACAGTATTAATTCAGTTTAATAATCCGTATTTATTATTAATATATCAACCTTTAAAGAGCTTTATAAAAAGAACTTGTTCATAAAATAAATAAAATGATTTGTGAATTATTAGTTAGAGCTTATAGATTTCAGAAAAATTCTTCATGAAATTTTATAGTAATCATGTATTTTTCCTAAGAAAATTTCGAAGATTTCGGAATTATATACAGTCCGAAAGTAAATAATTTTATACCTGAGAATTAATTAACTTTCGGATTTAAATCGTGGGATTTCCTTATAAAAAATATTCTATCATTTTTCTAGTTTTTTATTCTGAAGAAACTTGTAGTTTCATACACGTGATCATTTTTCTGAAAAATTTTTTTATAGGGTGTAATGGTTGAATTTGATGGTACATTCTCAAATTTCATTTACACCAAAAATTTTTTGAACAAGTTATTATGAAAGAAAACAAAATCAGGAGTATTTATAATTCATTTATAACTAATATTGGCTATTTAATTTATCCAGAAGCTAAATATTATACTCGAAAAGATGTATTGCTTGGATAAATTAGTTTTTTTTATGATTATTGATGATCAAGAATTCAAATATTATCAGAGATCGTGACAACTGAAGTTAGCAACTATTATCGTGCTCCGTATATTAAATTTCCGATAATTTTGTTATTTTTAAAAAATCAAACATAAGCTATAAATTAAGCTATAATTAAGCTAAAGTCCATACATACAATGGGTCACAGTTATTGTGTTTTGCGAGTTTGCATTGATAAATATCACAATTATTAACCAATTCTAGCATTCTGATTGGACAGGTTTGACCAATACGTGACCAAATCTTTACCAATCATCTGCTATCATTGGTTAACAATTGTGATATTAATCGTTGCAAAGCACAACAACTTATAATTATTTGATTGAATAATTAATTACTCAGAAAACAATCAGAATTCCCACCACAAATATTTATACTGTTAAATCAAAACAAAATACTAACAGAATATTCAAAATATTGTTTATTTTGGCGGATGTAATATAAATGAAAAAATTACTACTACATTTATAGCAATTAATAAACTGGTTATAATTAGCTTTAGAAATTTATTTTTAATATTTAAGCATCTAGAAGGAAAAACATATATTTGTAAGCAAATTTCATCTACCATTGGTTGGTAATCGACAAGGTATACCATGAGCCAATTCTGCAAGAACGATAAATAAACCAACAGTTAGGTTTGAACGACTTCATGCAGCAATTTTATTATTTATAGAAAAGAAAAGGTGCATTTCTTAAAATAAATGGTTCAAAATCGCAGTTAAATGCTATACATACATACACATGCATATATATATGTCAGATAAAGGGCTTTATCCAAAAACCTATCAAACACAATACCAATATTTAATGAAGCTGCAATTGTTTACTATTATTATCATGTGTACGAAAATCCACGTATTAAATAATACTACAGGAAATTGCAAGAGAATCTTGAACGGAATCTTGAACGCATTTTTTTTAATGCCATTATTAGGTAAGAAATCAGATTCACCTCCAGTAGATGTATTTTAACTTGTAACTAACGATATATCTTTAAATAATCTTCAGCATTATTTACACGTCTATCGACAAAAAATATCACACTTATTAATTCTAAATCAGTTCCTTACTTACTAAATACTGACAATTCTAATGGTTGCTATACTAAAGGAATAAAACTTCGGAGCAATATTTTAAGAATTATTAATTACAATAAACAAAGAAATATGTTTCAAGATATTTGAAATTAGAGCGTGGCTTCAAATCAAGAAGTAATCAAAGTCTAATAACACTTTTGATTCAAGAGTATCAAGTATATCAAGTGTATCAAATGTATCAAGTATATCAATAGCAAATATTATAAAAGAAAAAATTCCGAAATTTACAGGAATACTCATCGAATTTTTATGGTTTAAAATTAGGTGAGTAATAAACATTTGACAAATTTTTTTGCAAAAGTATGGAATGGAGTTTGTCAAATTTAGAATCAAAGTTCGTGTAATTTCTAGTAAAATTACGCTTATCCCAATCGTTCGCCCAGAATATAACTATTACATAGTAATAGTATTTCTGTTTGCTCGTTTTACATCTGATATAAAATTTATTTTATCATATTTTTATTAATAATAATAATTGTAGTAAAATAGTAAATTTAGAATTTGTACTTTGTGCAACAAAGTAATATGCTTTGAAAATAATAACGTGACAATTTTCAACGAATGGTGTTTCGGCGTATCTAAAATTAGCAAGATCATCAACAATCATATGAAAGTGTGTTAAAAGAATGGTTTCAGGAAAAAAAAAAAAAAAAGGTGACTCATCTTGACTATATACTATATTTATCGCAATCTTTGCCACCGGCTAAAATCGGGCTAATAGTTGTGGCGTTACATATATTGGCTCGGAATAAAGAGTATCGTACGAAAAAAAAAAAAAAAAAAAAAAAAAAATTTTTTTTTAAAAAAATTTTTTTTTTTTTTTGTTTATTTTTTTTTTTTTTTTTTTTTTTTTTTTTTTTTTTTTTTTTTT